>JASDQU010284516.1:0-14505 GCA_032191745.1 Picea mariana
CCAGAAGATTAAATTGTTTCCATTGAAGAGTGGAGGCCTGATAGATGCCATTCTGTCTTGATTTCTAATTTTGATTGATCTTCCTTCTAGCGGCTAAGCCTTTTCAGAAGAATCTGCTCTGATACCAATTGTTGAGAAATATTGAGAGGGGGGGGTGAATCAGTATTTTGAGCAATCAATTGATTTTCTCTTTTCTTTCATTGAAAACCTTAGGTTTCTTTGTAGAGACTAGCTATTGTATAGTCTTAAGAAAACATGAGTGCATTCAGAGATCTTATTATGAATTTCTTCATTCATTAGATGTTTATTAAGAAGTAATTCAGTCCAGTAAACAACAAATAAACCAACGCACATGAGTAATACACGTGAACACCAGGATTTAAGGTGGAAACCCAAATCGGGAGAAAACCATCGCTGCCATTGTCTCTGTCTTCAATAATTATTATTAAGAAAACGTTTTACAACATTGTACTAGTGCAGACTCTTACTAGTACGCAGGCTTCTACCTGTAGAAGGCTCCAACCTTCTCTCGTTTACCAGCCTTTCCTGGAAGGGAGCTTCAACCCCCTGAAGATAGCACCAGTTTCTACTGGTAGGATGCTTCTACTGAAGGCTTTAACCCTCAGACTCGCTGCTGACCACGTTTCATAAATTTTCACACTGGATCAGGCAGTTTCAACCCCAGGATTCACATGTGTTCTATGCGCTGGCCATAATATTCTTTCAGAAGAGATAGTTCTGGCATCTTATTAGGACTTGTATCCCGAAATCATATTAATGCACAATTTTCTAGTGGTAATGACAACAACTGCAATTATCTCTAAAGGAAACACAGATCTACTGACTGTAAGGTAGCTGCAAAAGTCTCCTAAACACCTATTAAACAAGACAATAAACCTGGAGATGATGCCTCCGCTCTTCTAGTTGCTAAACTCACTACAGAGAACTCTCTGTCAATGTAGATCTGCCACCCCAACTGCCACAATGAGTTTCCTCCCTCCTCAAACCTTCCATACAGCCTACACATAAGACCTCAGCAACCTGTAGATGTCCTTACTGTCAGAAACTGGCCTCCACGTTCTGCAAAAAGACCCCGGCTACCTATCAAAATCCTTACCGACCGCCTTTTCTGCAGATCACCGCTAGAAAAGGCCATCGACCCCTTCCTAAGACCATGGGTCCAAAACCATTCACCGCCAACCACCTCTTTTGGTTTACTCCATGGGGCTCTTATAATCTTCGACTAGGGTTTAAGATCTTGGCATAATGAACCAATAATCCGAAGGGAAAATCGGGTCCCTATTGTTCGGGTCCCTCATCAAATTTGAATTAAACCTACGCGCCCATTTTTAAATTGGGTTTCGGCATTCCTTATGTAATGGTTTCTTTGCCTCTTGATTTCGCGATTTGCCGATCCCCGACTTCCTTCGTGCTCCTGACATGCGTCCCACCGAATGGACGGTTCAGATTCTGTGTCGGGGTTTCCTCCCCGATCCTTCATTCACGGGAATACTAATTTGCCAATTCTCAATACGCTGGTCCTCCGACAGGCCTTTGACCTGCCACCTGTCCTCCAGGGTGGCCCACACGCTATCTTCCTTATCGGGAAATCGCATATCGTGATTTCGCGATGTCTGATGCACTTGTTCACGGGACTCGTGAAACTTCGATTCCTGATTCTCCGATGAAGCACCTGCCACCTGTCCTCCAGGGTGGCCCACATGCTATCTACCTTATCGAGAAATTGCATATCGCGATTTCGCGATGTGTGATGCAATTATTCACGGGACTCGTGAAACTCTGATTCTCGATTCTCTGATGAAGCCTTTCTCCCGGTTGCACCCGATTGCTGCCACGCGTCCTTCCAAATGGACGGTCCCGATTATGTCGGGATTTTGGGATTTTTAATGTCCCAGTTCTCATGACCTTGAGAACTCTGATCTCCTGATGGCTTATCTCCCTCGCATCTTCTGCAGATCTGATGGCTGTCGATGACCCTCTTTAGCGATCATATGTGCCCATCCAAAACTCAACCATACACTGATTTTCTTACATGCTCAGCCTTTGCCATCAATGACAATATTTCAAATAGAGAGGCCAGACAAAAAGTAAATTTCCTCGACCGTGGGCACTAGTGATTGCCCCTCTAGCATGAATGCCTCTGGATTCAGATGCCAGTAGTCAACCAAGGCATTCAATAGCCTAGGTTGTGCCTGCATGAAATGACATAGAAAAAACTTGAGTAACCCACACTACATCAACATCACCATAGCATTGGGGTCTTCCCCGACCAACTCATTCACCTCTTCATGCTCTCTTTCTCTCCAATGGACATACATCCTGAAAAACAAAAAGGTTCATAAGAGTTAAACCCTTACTTTTTGTGCCTTTTTCATTCCATAAGGGGGGCCCATGCATGCAGAGTTTACTCTACCCGAATGTATGCGCGGCATGTCCTAAGACAACCCGTGTGGACCTAGGGATGACTTTTTAAAGGTTGACACCCCCCTAAAAAATGAAACCCAATGCATAAATAAAGACATAAAATGCAAAGATAAGGGATTTTGTACTTACTTGGTCTAGATAGAAGTTCGTTTCATCTACTGTAGCTCCTGGAATCACCACTTTAATCAAAGGGGGTCTTTTGGCTCCAGAGTCAATTTCCAAATCAGCAATGGTGACAATGAGCTGCCAACTTCTATTTATAGACTTTTTGGCCTCTTTTTGTCACCTTTTTGGCCTCCTTTATCATTTTATTTATACCAAAAACCATTTAGAGTGATTCAGGAGTTGCATAGGAGATATTTGATGGGGTATTGGGACATGTTTTTTTTAGTTTTGAGTATTTTTTTACGGTCCGTGGAAAATTTTTCCAACGCTCAACTTGAACATATAGGTTAGGTTTCTACCCTGATTTGTGTATCTCGTTGTCTTTTTCCTTTTCCATAGGATCGATCCCATCAGGTTGTGACATGGAACCATCATCTCTGCTTTAGAAGTGTCACAACTTGGTGGTATATCTTACCGGAACATGGATGCCCTAGGTAGATCCTGGTTGCATTATGGTATTCGTGTTGTCCCTAAAACACTGTAGGCTCGGGAGTCCTTATAGTTTTTCCTGAATATGAGTTTGAGCCTCATTTGCATGATTCTTCTTCTCTCTTGAACTCACCCTCAAGACTCCCCAAAAATAACGGGTCTTCTTTTAAGCCCTTTTTAGACCCTCTAAATATGAAAAGACTGCTGAGCGATCTTGTGGTCTTTGACACTCGTTAAACTAAAATTTGAATTCACTCCTGTTCGACGATAGTTTACCCCTTTTTCGGTCCGGACGGTCAACTGTATGAACAAAGGTATACTCTACGGAACTTTAGCTCTATAGAAGAGTAATCTCAGGTATAATTTTATCCCTCTTTTGGGCTTGAGGGACTAAACTTATGAAGAAGGAACCCCCATGGAGTCCATAGTTAAGCTCTTTTCAGACTCCCTAAAATTGAAAAGATCGTCGAGTGACATTATTCTTTCATACTCGTTAAACTAGTCTAGAAGAACATTCCTGACGGAGTCCATAGTTAAGATTTTTTCAGACTCCTTAAAAATGAAAAAATGGTCGAGTGATCTTGTCCTTGTCACACTCATTAAAATGGTTTTGAATAGATGTCTTGTCGATGCTAGTTTCCTCCTTTTTCAAACTAACTAGACTATCTTCGAAAAAGGTACCCCAATGGAGTCTCTTTTTATGTTTTTTCAGACTCTCTAAATATGAAAAACCACCGAGCTTACCTTCTTTGGGCTCATTAAACTTACATCGAAGGACGTTACCATTGTGTGTTTTGTTAACCACGTTTGCATACCTTATACACCAACTTTGTAACAGTTTGCTTCTGCATCTTAACACCCTTGGCCTCTAGAGGATTTTTACCAAGTATCATTATACTAGAACATCAGTCTTTTCCTTATGCCTTGAACTTGTATGTTTGCAACACTTGTTCCTCCATTGTAACGTAATATTCCTTTATTCTTTTTCCCAAAATTATTGAAAAAGACAAAAAAATCAAATATACCCCAAAAAGAGGAAGGGAAAAGTATTTTCTTTATTGGCAGCATAATGAGTCGCCCTTGGATAAAGCACATATGTTCATTTTTTCATCAAACTATGGGATGTAGTATGACCTTAGGAAGTTGTTCTCGCTATATAGAGTTGTGTCCTCCACCGTTTGGTTATTCTTCCAAACATATGGAGAGTTTGCGTTACTTCCTGCTTTGTAGACTTATGATTAATGCCATGTTGCCTGAGTCTCATCATTTGTTGTGCTATTGTCCAAGGGAAGTTTGTCACCAAGCCCAATTTGGCCCCTCTGCAATTTGTTTCTTGCCCTCATACCCGACCATCCTGAATGTCCAATCAAGTTCTTGTTCGAAATCAATGAAGCCTTCAATCTGATCATCAAGTCCATGGCCGACGAGCCATTGAAGACCTATGGGTAGTGCAGTCGTACACTCATACTACACTCCTACTCGAGTTTTGAAGATTTTGAAGTAGTTTCTCGAGCTCTGAAGACCTCATCTCCAGCCATCAGGCCATGTCAGCTTCTAGAAGATGGATACTCTATATGTATATCTTTTTGATTTCGAGATGTAGCCATGCTGTGTATTGTTCCCAACTACTCTTTATATAGTTATATGACATGGATCTACAGTGTATTTGATTGGTATCCATGATTCTATTTTATCCCGAGCATGGGTATGCCCACCTCGGTGAGACATTTGTTATTTTGCAGACGGTGCCTCCTGGTTCCTAATCCTTGGGCTCAGTCGTTCGGCACATCAGTAAATATTGGTAATGTATTTTGGCCATCAGATGCTCTTCTAACCTTACACATTAAGGGGAATTTGTTATAACCCTAAATTGCACCATACATGCTTACCTGGCATCAGGCCATCTCAGATCCCTTCTTTGCCAAAGCAATGCTGATCAACTCTTTAAAAAACCTCTTTTATAAGGGCCCACGTGCCCTACTCCATTACTACACACGTGTACACGCTAGTTGACCTAAAACAACCCGCATGGACCGACAAAAGCACGAAAAAAGGAAAGTTGTCGACGGAACACACAACTCTAGGTGAGTTAACTGAAACTCTTGGCCATACATGGCCGAGGGTTCATCCAAATACCTAGCTTCTTCTAGCCTATAAAAGAAGGGCTAGGGGTCCCATTTGGAGGAGGAAAGATATAGCAAAGAAACTCTGCCCATTTGCATATTCCCAATGTCCCAACCCTTTAGCCATCCTTGTGCCAGAAGAGATACGAAGCAAAGAAGTTGGAGGACAGTTGAAGAGGAGCCTAGGATTAGGTTCACAGAGCGGTGGCCAGTCTCAACTTTTTGTAAGTTGACTCATTCAAAGTAATAAAGAAAATGATTTTCCCGTCCCAATTCATGAGTTATTCATAATTTGTTAAGTACATGTTTAAATCTCCAACCTGTTAGTCTATAGGTAAGATGCATGTGTAGTTGTTGCTTGTCTTGTATGCAGGACAACGTTGGAAAGGAGAATTGTGAACAAGTGATCAAGTGCGGAAATGGATTGTCATCAAATGCTTGGAACAAGGTAGGTTGATCTAGCCATGTTTTACTGAAAGGAAATAGGATTTAAGTCTGGGGATGAAGGTAGAAAGTATATTTTCTCTTGGTCATATTTGCATGCAAGGTATAACCCTATTTTCTAACCTGTAAGGAGATTTCCCTCACAACACTAGCATATGTACGTAGGCAGTAGTGGTGCAGGGTGCATAAATCTTAAAAAAAAATGGTTTCTAGAAGTGTTGTTCAATGATGGCTTAGAAAAAATAGCAAGTAAGATGGCTTGATGCTAGGTATGGATGTCTGGTGAAATTTATGTCATATAAATATATAAAGTGTATCCAAAAGCAATACATAGTGGATCTACATCTCAAAATCAAAATATATACATGTATAATATCCATCTTTAAGAAGCTAATAATGCCTGATGGATGGAGATGAGGCCTTCAGATATCGAGCAACAACTTCAAGATCTTCAAAACTCGGGTAGGAGTGTAATATCAGTGTATGACTTAACTACCCAGAGGTCTTCAACGACTCATCAGGAACATACAAGAGGATCTCGGAGATCAGGCAGAGAACTTCATTCATTTTGAACAAGGACTTGATTGGTCTTTCGGGGTGGCTGGGCATGAGGACAAGAGACAAAATGTAGAAAGGGCCGACTCAAGTTTAGTAAAACTTCCCTTGGAAAAAAGCATGACAAATGATGAGACTCAGGAAACATGGCATTGACATAAGTTCGTGATGCAAGAGGCAATGCGAACTCTCCATATGTTTGGAAGGATAACCAAATGGAGGAGGACACAGCTCTATGTAGCGATAATAGCTTTCTAAATTCATATTAAATAACAGATCTTGATGAACAAAAGAAAATATGTGCTTTGTCCAAGGGTGACTCATTGTGTTGCTAACAAAAGGAGAATACTTTTCCCTCCCTCTTTTTGGGTTATTTTTTATTTTTTTGTATTTTTCAATAATTTTGGAAAGCTTGAAAAAGAATAAAACAATGCTACATTACAAAGGAGGAACGAGTGTCTCAGACATACTAGTTCCAAGCACAAGGAACACATTGATTCTCATAGAAAGGACACATATTCAAGAAAAGGACACTCGGGAAAAATCCTCCATGGGTCATGGTGTGAAGATGCAGAGGCAAAGTGCTACAAGGCTTGCATATAAGGCATGCTTCAGATGGTTCAGTTGAGAGAAACATGGAGACAACATTAGGCCAAAGATGCAGGAATGAAAATGTTATTAATAAGACACAATGATAATGTCCTTCGATGTAATTTTAACGAGCCTAGAGAAGGTAGCTCGACGTTTTTTCATTTTTAGAGAGTTTGAAAAAGTGTAAAAGGAGACTCCACTGGGGTACCTTTTTTGGAGGTAGTCTAGTCGGTTCGAAAAAGGGGTAAACTAGCACCGAAAATACATCTATTCAAAACCATTTTAATGAGTGTGACAAAGACAATATCACTCGGAAATATTTTCATATTTAAGGAGTCTGAAAAGAGCTTAACTATGGACTCCGTAAGGGATGTTCTTCTAGACCAATTTTAACGAGTGTGAAGAAAAAAGGTCACTCGGCCATCTTTTCAATTTTAGGGAGTCTAAAAAGAGCTTAATTATGGACTCTGTGGGGGGTTCCTTTTTTGTAAATTTAGTCCCTCAAGCCCGAAAAAGCTTTAAAATTATACATGAGAATACTCTTCTAGTGAACCGAAGCTCTTAGAGTGTACCTTTGTTCATACAATTGACCATCTAGACTGAAAATGGGGTAAACTACTGTTGGACAGATGTGCCTTCAAATTTTAATTTGCCGAGCATGAAGGGAAACAAGATTGCTCAACAATATTTTCATGTTTAAAGAGTCTGAAAAGGGCTTAAAGAAGACTCATCTTTGTTTGGGAGTCCCGAGGGTGAGGTCAAGAGTGATGATGAATCAATTCAAATGAGGCTCAAAACTTGTAAACAGGACAAAACCAAAAAGGGCTCCCAAGCCTATAGTCATTAACAACGGCATGGATGCCAAAAGTAATAAGGATCTAACTAGGGAATCCATGTAGAGGCATGATCTACCACCAAATCACAACACTTCTTCAGCAGAATGATGGTTCTGTGTCGCTGGTCGATGGGATCGATCCTATGGTAAAGTGTAAAAGACAACAAGATACAAAAAGTGGAGGTGGAATCCTAACTTAAATGCAAACATTTTGAAAACCAACTTTTTACCAAAGGACCTTAAAAGTGACCCATCTCCCCAAAAGTTTTCCAAACCAAAAGTGAAGTGTATTGTTACATCCAAAGCGAAACTCAAGAACCATGCTAAACGTTTTTCAAGCCAGAAAAAATACAAAAGGGTTCAAAAAAATGACAAAAAGGGCCAAAAAGGTCTATAAATAGAAGCTTGGCAGCTCATTATCACCATTGCAAATTGAGAATTGAACAAAAATACAAAAACACCCCTTTTCTAAAAAAGTTGATTCTGGGAGCTTCAGTGGATGAAACAAACTTCCGCTCGGACCAAGTAAGTATAAACTAGCTCCTCTTGCATTTCCATACTTTCTTTTTTCTCTTCTTTTAGTTTTTGGGAGGGTGCACACCTCTAAAGAAGGTCATCCCTATGTGTACACGAGTTTTCTTAGGACAGCCAGCGTATGCCCACGGGCAAAAAATAGTCAGCCCACGTGCATATGTGACTGTGTCCAATACAGCCCACGTACACCCTCAAGAATGTGGAAAATTTAAAAGATGCAAGATTTAACCTCCATGAACTTGTCATATTGCAGGATGTATGTCCACTGGAAAGAGAGGGAGCATGAATACATTGATTCTTTGGTCTCAGAAGAACTTGTTCCTCTTGTTGTATTATCTCAATGTGGGTTGTTGAAATTCTTCAAGTGTCCACTCATGCGGGCACAACCCAGGCTGCTGAACACCTTGGTAGATTACTAGAACCTAGACGTTAAGGAATTTATTCTCGAGGGGCAGTCGTTGACTCCAACGACTGAAGACATTTACTTCCTGACTGGTCTCTTGAGAAGAGGTGATCCAGTCAACTTACATACTTTCCCCCCCGAGCCTCACAACATAGCCGAGTGAATCGGGCTACACTATGAGGTAGGCACATATAAAGTGGGTTCTCAGGTGTCGATCCAAAAGATTATCAACCTATCATTGCAAGTGTTAGTTTTTCTTATTGGGTGGATCACTGGATCCGTGGCCTTACGTTAGGCTTCCCGGGTGCACATGCATTGTGTGGTACAGTTCTTGAATGCATGAGTGTTCGACTGGAGTAAAACCATGCTAGATTACATGAAGAGACAACTGATAGAGTGTCGCATGCGGGAGAAAAAAAACTTTGGGTTCATGACTATTCTATGTTCCTTTTTCTTAGAGAGGGTACCTAGTCTTAGACCATGAGAGACAGTATGAGGGCACGTGGCCTCTCTCCCATAATTGTGCAGATGGGCGGCGTTGTTGCTGCGATAGGGGGGAGAGAGGATCTTTGAGGACTTCGATGATAAATTTTTTGACTAGTGGTCTCGGAAAATTATGACTATAGAGGACTACCCCTATGATGGGATCAAATTCTACAGGGATCCTAATATGCCTATATCTCCCGAAGTAGAATGAGGAGAGATAGGTATGTTTTTTTTTCAAAGTTATTTAATTTTTATTTCTTTTTATATATATCATCTTTTTATGTGTACCAGCGTATCTGACAATTGTGTATCTGTTATGTACAGATGTGGGACCAGTGCATCCAACAGAATTCTCGAGGACCAGGTGGTGTCCTCGACCAGAGGCAGGACTAGCCGTAGCCACTAGACCAGCAACAACAACAGGGGGACCTCTAGCTGGAGAGGCTAATAGAGTATTGAGACGGGTGGAGCGGAACCTCGTTGTGCTCACCCACGTAGTCCCTATGGAAGATATCGAGGATCTTCCACCATCGATGAAACTTCACGTAGTTGGGGTGCCATGGACTTGGGTCCAACTTTTCTATCATTGGGAAAATGCCATTGTTCACTGCGGCAAGGCCAACAGGCCTTGCCCCTAGCTAGGATGGACTACTTACGTGTCAAGGCACCTTTTGTATATTTTTTAGGGAAAAAGACCCATGAATCTTACTGGACATATATTTTTGAGGTGCTTGCGCCCACCTATGTACTCTGATACTTTCGATATATATATGCATATTTACATCTTTTTATGTCTTATGGATTACAATTATTTACAAATGTATTTACATGTGCATGTGTGTGCTTTTTCTTACATGTGTGTAATATGCCAATATAATACATGATTAGCTAAAGTATCTATGGTTTGATTCAATCTCCTAGGAACATGGATATACATAATGTAATCAAAGCTTCGTTCTAAGAGATGTACCTGAAGGAACCATCAGTGTAGAGTAGGATCGTAAACGCGGTAAACCCCATTTAATTGAGACACAACCAGCTGAGTGTCTAAGTAAACCCGGAGGTGAGAGATACCATGTAACAATGCATCATGAAGAAACTCTAAAAATGCGTTGTATTCAGCAACATTGTTTGTGGTGTCACCTAAATAGATAACTCCGGAAGATAGCAACTGGCCCTGAGGTGTGAAAATAACCCAAGCTACGGAAGCAAGCCTCTAAGTGTGCCATCTAGCACCATCCACAAACCCAATGAACACCTTTGATTCACTTGACATCTGCCACAGTGAAAAATATGACATCAAAAATGACACGTCCATAAAACCAAAAAGACAAAAACTAAAAAGAAAATGTATAAGAACTATACATATGTACAAGAAGTCACCCAAGGTGACCCACCTACAAGTAATACTTCTTGAGGTAAAGCCCATTTCTTAGCTCCGCCAAATCATTTCCCTCAAATTCCACCAGATGATACATGCCCTTATTTAGAACCTCCTTCACGATGAAAGGTCCGAACCACATGGGTTTGAACTTGCCTGCCCCTAGGGGATCCTTATCTTGGTCATAGACCAGGAAAAGGTCACCTTCAGAGAAAATCCAAGGATGAACAAACCGATCATACTGACACTTAAATTTTTGTTTGTGAGCCTTGTTGGCCAATGATGCATCCCGCCACTGCTCATTGAGTTGCTCAAGATATAATAAAATCTCTTCAAGCGATGAAGTGTCTGGAAATAACTGTACTGCCAACTTTAGAGATGAGATCTGACACTCTATAGGCAAGACTGCTTCCAACCCGTAAACGAGTTGAAAAGGTGATAAACCGGTTGCAGTCTTAACAGATGTTCAGTCTACTTATAATGTCGAGTACAACATCAAATTCCAATTTGAATTGGCCGAATTGATCGTTCGTTGTAGAATAGTCTTAAGGGACCTATTCACAGCTTCCACCTAACCATTCTCTTGTGGGTAGTAGGGTGAAAAATTTTCTTGTCTCAACCCAAGCTTTGATGTTAACTTGGACATCATTTTATTCTGAAAGTGACTGCCATGGTAAGTGACAATCTCTCTCGGGAAGCTGATCCTTGTTATTATCTGGTTAAAGAAAAAGAGAGTTGTTGTCTTTCCATCATCTTTAAACGTTGGCATAGCCTCGACCCACTTTGTGAAGTAGTCTACTGCTACGATGATATAATGGTGCCCCCTTGCTGAAGAGGGGTTGCATGTAGTGTAATCAATCCCCCACTTGGTGAAGGGACCAACTGTGATGATGAGAAACATGGGATCGGGGTGTTCCCTCATCTTCCGAGAGAAGACCTGACACAGGTGGCACTTCTTGACCGATTCAACACAATCTTTGATTAATGTTGGCCAGAAGTAACCAACTCGTAGAATCTTTTGGGCTGGTTCCAACCAAGAAAAATGACCACCACATACTCTAGTGTGGAAATCGTTAAGCATGGTTTTCACTTCTTCATGAGTGAGACACCGACGAAGGATGCAATCTACACCTCATCGATACAAAGTGTCCTTGAGTATGAGATAGTTCTTGGCCTGATGACGTATATGGCGACACTCATCACGAGAAGCAGAGGTGGGGCACTTCAAAGTCTGGAGATAGACTAGTATATATTCATACTATGGGTCCAAATGATAAAAAGAATGTCTCCTTTAATAGGTGACTCCTCAGGTATAACATCACTTGATTCGACCGAAAGTTCCGAGATGAGTTCCGCGAAGACCAACGATTTTTTGGATTTCTCCAGAACAAAATCCAAGTCAAATTATTGGAGGATAACTATCCATCTACTTATCTTTCTGCTGATTACACATCATGTCAACACGTATTGAAACAAATTCACAACGACAATGATGGTGGTCTTGCGAAACAAGATATAATGATGGAACCATTGGACAACATGAATTGTTTCCAATGCAAGTTTTTCAATGTGGGAATAATTGAGTTCCAGTCCACCTAGGCCTCGGCTTAGGTAATAAATCACGTATTCTTTGAGAAAATCATCCTCCTGAACTAAGACCATACCACTGGTTGATTCTGCAGTAGCCAAGTACAATAAGAAATCTTTATTATAATTGGGTGGCCGAAGAAGAGAGGCAAATGTGAGGGTGTGTTTCAACACTTCGAAAGAGCGCTAAGTGGCTTCATCCCAATGAAAAGTAACATCCTTATTTAGTAAACGCATGAAACCCTTTGTGATTTTGGCATAGTTTGCGATGAAACATCGTAAAAAGTTCTCTTTTCCTTGTAAACTCTAAATCTGGTGAATTGTGCACGTGGGAGGCAACTGAACTATCGCCTCAACCTTTAGAGGATCAACCATGATCCCTATCATCAAAACTATGAAACTTAGAAGATGACCTGATGTGACGAAAAAAATTCATTTTTATTTATTCAAGAGGATCTGGTAGTAGCGACATTGCTCAAAGATGAGTCGGAGGTGTCTGGGATGATCGACTCTCTTACAAGATCGTGATGATAAATCATCAAGATAATCCTCGACTATGTGTTTGAGATCGTGGAAAGCAAAAGACATGGCCCACTAAAAAGTATCTTCAACATATTTTAGACCAAAAGGCATCTTCTAATAAGTGAATGTACCCCACAGATAAATGAAAGCAGTTTTGTGTTGGTCTTCGGGTTTGATCTGTATCTGATTGTATCTTGAAAAACCATCCATGAAAGAAAAGGCCTTGAAACCTGCGCATTCATCGACTATATGGTCAATAAATGGCATGGGGAAAATATCCTTTGGATAGGCCTTGTTCAAATCACGAAAGTCTGTACATACGCGAATCATGTTGGATTACTGAGGGGGGGGGGTGAATCAGTAATATAGAAATTTAATCATTTTTAACCATATAATCCAAGTATTATATCAATGAAGCATTATCATCCAATAACTACAGAGGAAATAAGCAATGAACAAATGAACAAACATACACATACACAGTACACCAGTGTTTTACGTGGAAACCCAAATTGGGAGAAAACCAAGAAATGTTTTTTCTTATATGTCTTGAAGAATTACATTCATTGGAAGCACAAACTTCCTTTATTTTCCAAATACAACTGGAAGGAGGCTCCAACCCCCTCGTTTCTTAGGCTAGAACCTGAGGGAAGCTCCAACTCCCCAATTCTCTGGCTACAACCAGAAGGAGGCTACAACCCACTATGTTCTTTGTCTACAACCGGAAGGTGGCTACAACCACCTATCCTTGCCCCATCCTGCCACCCTAAAGTAGAAGTAGAATGATGGAACCACTGTAAACCTATCACTGTGAGATATACCGCTATAAACTTGTACCAATAAATCTGAACCATGCATAAACCATGCATCAACCTGTACCTCAACCTGCAATCAACCTGTACCATAAACAAGTGCATCAACCATGCACCAACCTATACCAAATAACCTATAATCAACCTGTACCATAAAAAAGTGCATCCAACCATGTACCAAGTATGTACCAATCATGTGTCAACTACTCGTCAACTATGACTCATCAATATGTACCAATATCATCAACTATACACCTCATGTATGTGCCAACTCATCAACTACTTGTCTCAACCATGTACTCAACATGTACCTCAACCAAAAGCCCTCAACAATTTCATCATCCAAATATGATTTGTAACTATGTAATAGACCTGGTGTATATGATCACATTCCTACAAACCTTCCTTAACTTCAACAACAACACACTAGCATTTTCATGAAACTTTTCTTTAGTCTCACATGCCTAGTTTTGGATTAGTCAACAACCCTAACTTGAAGTAATCATAACTTTGTACCTATAATGTATAAATATATGAAATTGATATACAATTTTCTTCAGTGTGTTTTATGAAATTCATCCAGGTGCCACTGCTTGGAATCTCTCAAAAAATGTGTTATAGCAAAAATGGAATACCTTGCTGAATTCTTGATTATTCTAGAGAGTGACCTTGTATAGTGTTCCCCGCATGGAATGTTTGTTGAATTGATATGAAATTGTTTCATAGAATACTAAAGATTTTACCCTAACCAACATATTTGGTTTCCCTTAATTTGGATCTGTTATGAATAAGTTATGGCGTTTTTACCTGAAACCCTTGTTTTTGACTAGTTTCAAGACTAGCCACAAACCCTATCTTCCACAGAGTGTAACTACAAAAATACAATGAAACAAAAGATGAATTTTTTACCACAGATACTTGAATATGTTTTCTCAATGGAATAGAAATTTCACGGTATGAATCATTATAGAAAAAAAGTTATAGCGAAAATGGTGACATGACCTGTAAATAACATACCTTAGAAAGCACCATCAAAAGAATTTATCCTTCCTTGCATTTCGGCCTTCTTTTCTTCACCTTCCCTAAGAATTTAGGCTTAGATATCCTTGGTTACCTCAGACACCTATATATATTCAATATTCTCAAGTGTGATTAAAATGAGAGAGCCTTTCCTCTTATTTATACTCTCCAAG
>JASDQU010284517.1:4889-18965 GCA_032191745.1 Picea mariana
GTCTCTAGGTAGGTGGTTGGTTTGTGTTTCACCAATGGGTAGGTGGTTGTGTTGTGGTCTCGCCATGTGTGGGGGATTTCACTGTAATTAGTTCTATATTTAGTAATAAGTGTGATGTATTATGTTGGTTGGGCTATAATCTAGTAGTGGGTAGGTATGGTATAATACTAGGTTGAGTAGGTGGTTGGGTTTTGGTTTAGTCATGAGGGACTTGATTGTAATTAGTTTCAAATCGAGTAATACTTATAATGAATTATGTTGGTTGTATTGCAACATAATGAGTAATATTTATAATGTATTATGTTGAATTATGTTGGTTGTATTTCGGTATAATGATTAATAATTATAATGTATCATGTTGAATTAGGTTGGTTGTATTGTATTGTAGTATAATGAGTAATATTTATAATGTATTATGTTGGTTGTATTGTAATAATTCAAAAGTTTGAGATGATTTTTTCTTGATATGATTTTAAATTTTAGTTGGTGCATTTAATGTTAATGGAAATGGATTCATATTAATTGTTTTGAGTGATATGTTTTAACTAAGTATATATTGAGGATTAATCACACATTTTTAGTGTAGATAGATATAGTCAAAGCATAAACCATAACATTAATATAAGAAAACATAATAATATATATAAGCTTTGAATCAAAGTAATAATCAAATCATTACACTAATTCAATAATGCAACAAACACAATCAAATACATAAGACATCAATATAGTTGTATGTAACTTACTCAAAACAAATCTTATTACATTCTAGCTATTGCAATATGATACAAGCTCTTCCCTAATTGCATTTTGCAATCATGGTCTATATATACAATTTCAATAAGAATTTTTCTTGTCATTTGGGTTCATATGTTAATCTCCAAATGTGCATGAATACAATGAATCATCATACAAGGCACATAGAAAGTGCAAGCACACATAATTAATACATTAAAATATATAAATAATAGTCATAAATTAAAGGCAAGAAAGGATTTCAACCTTTGTGTTTATCCTAACTCAACATTATCCAACCTTAAAAAGATGTTTCATCTTGAAGCATGTGTTAACACTATCTAGCTTTGAAAATTCAAAATATGTTAAAGGGTTGAAACACAATGCTATACTAAATTGTTGAACCACATAAGAAAAGTTAGCATTAAAGATTGGAAGATGTAAGCCAACTACACACAACAGGATGAAACATCTTGAAACACGTGTTAACACTATTTAGCTTTGAAAATTCAAAATATGTTAAAGAGTTAAAGCACCATGCTATAATAAATTGTTAAACCACACAAGAAAAACTAGCATTAAAAATTGAAAGATGTAAGTCAACTACACACAACAAGATGAGACTTTGAAGCTAAAAAAAATTGACACAAATAACAAATTTGGGACTAATTATTCTCTAAATACAATAACTAATTTACAACGCAAAACATAAGTGAAATCTACTAAATCACTAATAACAACAAGGCTAAAACTAGCACACTACAAGGCCTATTGTATCTAAACAAAACTAAACAATCCATTAAAACAAAAATAGACATTGACAATGCTCTAAAATGGTTTCCATATTGTCATTGATGATGGTTAAAATGCCTCAATCCATTGCCAAAAATTAACCATGGTCAAAGCCCCACTAATTAAACAGTGATGTTCAAAGCATTGTTGTCAATAATGAGACAATACAACAATTAATGGTCATCAACAATCCATCCCTAGACAACATCATTAGCAATATCCACTCGTCATTACCAAAACTCTACAAAGTTAGAGCTCTTTTTGTGATGGTCAAATACATCAACCAATAACAACTTTAGCGATGGTCTATTACAATGTGTTATATTATATAACACATTGCATTGCAATGTGTTATATTGCTAATACCTAGTACTTCATTTTTTTTGGATGAAGGTCTTCGATAATCATTAATTCAATTGCATTTGTAAAATAAAACATACATTTAGATTACTTTTTCCTTTGGACATGTTTATAACTTTTAACATTACAATTACAATAGTGAATGTTGCATTTATCTTATAATTTGTATTTATTTTGTATTTATTTTATTAGTTTACATATAATTTGTATTTATTTTATTAGTTTACATGAAATTTATCTTGTAATTTATATTTATTTTTATTATTTTAAATTTTGATATTAAAAAAAAAATATCTATTTTGGTGTATTTAATAATAAATGTGTACTTATAAAACTTTATATAACAAAAACTAAAATTAAAATATTTTTAAAAAATTTCAAATTTTAATTAGTTTTTTTAACATTTCAATATTGTAGGAAAAAATAATAAACTTTCTATTATTGAAACAAAACAAAATGAATCTCAATTATTGAAACAAAACAAAATAATTCTCAATTATTGAAACAAAACAAAATATCTTTTCATATTATATAAGAAAATTTCCTCCCAAATTTTGTTTAAAAACTTAAAATTCTAGTAAATAGAAAATGACTTATTCCTTTGGAGAAAAGTTTTGTAATAATTTTATGACATTGTAAAACTTGGAGATTAGTCACTACCCAACCAACTACTAATAAGAAAATTTCCCTCAAACTAATGTGATAATGTGAATGTGATATATGAGTATGAACCACTTTAATAGATGAATGATAAACATTAATAGTTCACCTAAGAGTTGTCTCAACAAGCTTAGTTGTAGTTATATATCATTGTCATATTTAGGTCATTTATAATGTAAACAAGACAACAAATTATGTAGGCCATTCATAAGGTTATATATCATTGTCATATTTAGGCCATTTATAAAGTAAACAAGACAACACATTATGTAAATGATTCATAGGATAAACCAAACAATAAACTCATATTTATATGTTTGGTACCATCACAACCAAATCAACCATGTTCATCTCTCCTCTCTCGGTGAGTAAATTAACCATGTTTATCTCTTTTTTTTCATGTTTTGAGTTATGAATTTAAAATAAAAAACCAAATTTTTTTAATGGATTTATAAAAAAAAATTCAATAATTTTTATTTTTATTTTTATTATTTTAAATTCATTCAATAACTTTATATAAAATAAATGTTCCATTTTTCTTCAATAAATTTTTAATCTTTATTATTTAATAAACAAATACTTTTATAATTATCAATTTAATTATTTTAATTAAATTATTAACCATAAATTAAAAAAAATAAAGTAATTTTATGTCATCTCTTTATATTTCATCAAGTCAACTATGTGCATTCCTCCTCTTTCATGCTTAAGCTTTTTTTTAATGTAAAAGAAGCCCACTTCTCCCTTATGAATTTATAATCACTTTTTTCCCTAAACAAACAACTTGCATAATGAATTATGCTCATAAGCCAATCATTCTCTTTCTTTTTCTTCATCATAGAAAATAAGATAGAATTTAATTAATGAAGATGATACAAAAATACAATAAGATAGAATTTAATTAATAAAGATGATTCATAAGTGAGATAAAAATAATAATGATAGAATTTAATTAATGAAGATGGTTTATAAGTGATTCAAGATAATAAGATAGAAGTTAATTAATCAAGATGGTTCATAAATGAGATAAAAATAATGTTTTATGTTCAAACATAACCATAAAAATATCATATGAATCTTTCGAATTGATAATTGATTATACTTTCCATTGAATTACAAGCAAATTTGTTTAGGAAAATAGGGAAGCCATGAATTTAAATTTACACTATATTAGATCTAAAGGATCAAGTTAATGACAAAGATTTCATGTAAACACAAATAATGTAAAATCTAAATTTCTCTCTCATAAAGAAAATTTTTGTCTATCTTGATTTTAGCATAGGATCACCATAATTTTCATTCAAAATTGTTCTAGGTCATTTCAAATGTATTCTTAGCACCTATTCAAATGTGACACTCATTCTTTATTCATAATTAAATAAAATCTACAACAATTTATTAACTCTACTACCCATTCAATTTGTAATCCCATACATGGATCATAATTCAATAGATTCTTAATAAATTAATTAATTCTAGACTTTATTAGGGGCAACATGTGTGGGGAGAATTATATTAGACATATAAGGAAATCAAAAGCTTTCATTTGCATGGAGTTTGGGACGTGTAAAAAGTAATGAGGTGGAGGTTGGGGTCAGAGTGGTCATGGAGATTGAAAGTGATGTATTAATATTGGTGAGTCCATGGTAGTCACTGGGGAATTGAGTGAAGAGATCTCTTCCTCCTCTTTATCCTTGGTTTTCCTACATTCCAAAAAAAATTCTTCTCCACAACTTTGATTCGGGTCGTTTCTTCCTAGTTAATCAAAATTTCAATTTAACAAAAGGGCCAATCAAGAACTCCTCGAAGAGCACTCCCATTTCATCCATATCCCATGAATATGCAAATTCATGCAACAACACCAAGGTGACAAGAGGACCTTTAGGGTGTTATGATGGTTTAAGGGAAGAGGTGGTCACATGGGACCCCCTCTTGTCCACTACTCCACATGAAGACCCAAGTCACATCGGGCCTTTATTGAAGGGAGGAGTGGGTGGTTATACATATGAGAGAAGGAATCCTTAAGACATTCCTCCCCACATCCTTGTGATCACATCTATGAAACATACTCATATAATTAGGGAGAAATTAATCCATATGATCTCTTGTAGCTATGATGAGATTGTCATGGGGGATCCATCTATGAAAAATGTTTCTTCTTCTTAACATTTGGTTAGTGATTCATTCTATTTGTTCAAAGTAGTATGAATTGAGTGCTCTATTTTTTTTTTATCAAGCCCTTGCGAGTTCTTGGATATGAGGGAGAGATGTGTATGATGTCTAAAATATCTAATGGATGTAGAGGAAGTGAGAAGGAGTGTGGACAAAATTCATAGTATCCATAAGAGCTATGCATTTGAAACTCACCAAGGTAATTGAGAGGATTGAAGTGTGGAGGGATAAAACAAACTCCAAACTGGATGAAGCCACTAAAACAAAGTTAGACAAGGATGTTTTGAAGCATATTTTGGATCTTAGAGACTATACAAATGAGTTTAGGGACACTCTATTGGTCCTCTAAAGTAAGATAAATCAATTCATTGTTTGTATCTTTACTGCTCAAGATTTATTGTCTGTTTATTCAAATTTATTGATCTCGCAACTGTTGGAGATACTTCACATGCACCTAGGGTTTTTTTTTCCTAAGGTTTTCCCTATGTTTATTAATCATTATCCAATCTCCTACATTTTAGGGAGAATATTCCTTTTCCTACATTCTAGGGGAATATTCTCTTCAATTCACACTTCGTTTGGATAAGTTGAGTGGAGTCTTGATGCCACATTGGTTCCATCACCATGAAACATTGGGATCATTACTGCTAATGCACATTGTCCTTGGGATTATCACTAGAGTGGTGCATTACTGATGTTTCCAGTCAATTAACTAAGGATTGAGAGGCTAGTTGACTTAGACTAGGTGGCAATTAACTCCCATAACTACCAGTTGTGTGTCTAGATCACTCTAGACCACCACTATGGCACATTGGATTCTATTCCAGTGTGCATTAGTTGAGTTATACATAGTATATCATGTGTAATTTATCATTCATTCATCCAGTTAATACAATTCTTTGATTCTCTCTCTCTCTCTCGTTTCCGTCTTTTCTCATTTTTCTGCAAACTGTGTATGTCCTTTTCTAGCTAGATCTTATCTGTGCAGGTTCATCCACATTTACATGGTATTAGAGCCAACGGATTTCTAGGAAAAAGACACACTAGACTCTTTTTGCAGGTATCGAAGATTGAAGACATCGAGAAATGGAATTTCCAAAATAATTAATTCTTACACCATACAATTTCTTTGCATGGAAGCACAAGATGGAATTGCATCTTCGAAGAAGATGATTATACAAGTTAACCATGGGCACATAGAATGAACCCACATCATTCATAGAAAAATCCAATATTCTGAATCGGATGGATGAAGAGTATGGAACTATTTGCAGTCTCATCTATCCTCAACTCATCTTTCACATACCCCCCTGTAAAACCCCCAATGAAGTTTGGACCACCATGGAAGGAATTTTTGGAAAATGGGATGAGATGAGCGGACATATGCTCGAGGTGGAATTTCTCACTTTGGATCCAAAAACCTTCGACAATCTCCAAGATTTTTTTACCAAATAAAATAATTTGTTGTCGCAACTCAAGGCTTGCGAGGTTGATAAATCTAGGGAGGAGAAACAAATGGTTCTTACCATTGTTTCCAAACTTGGTCCAGAATACTCAGTGTTTGTATCCACATTTCATTCAATTAGTCTCTCCTCTAGAGCCATCTAGACCATGCCCTCTCTTGAGGTCTTTATCGAGTCTCTGATGCAAGAGCAGAGCAAGCTCATCAACATGGGAAAAATCAAAGGATCAAAGGCACATGCACTTTCTGTGCAAGATGGTAGCAGTCACCAAAATAAAAAATCTAAAAACAAAGACAAATGGAAGGCATAGGAAAATCCAAAGAAGGAAGGGTACTCAAAATCCTTCAACGATTCCTCTAGATCCAAAGGTGGAAAGGGAAGAAAAGGGGAGAAATGCACTTACTTCCAATGAGGATTCCATCCATAATCCGCATGCATGCAGAAGAAGATAGATCAAATGGCACAAATAATTCAACAAAATAACCTTTGAGATCGCATCCCTGAGGGTGCCAAGAAGAAGAATCCAAAAGATCAAAACCCCAAGAAAGGTAATTCTATCCATGCTTTGATTGCTATTAACTTCTCTCCCAATGCTTGGATTGTAGATTCAGGTCATCACACCACATGGAATCCAAAAAGGAAGTCTACTCTTCATTGGACGCATGCAAAGGTCCTCCTATTCTGATGGGGGACGACTCTCCAGTCAAAGTCACCGACAAAGGGAGAGTTGAACTCACAAACGTAAGCTTCGAGAATGTGCTACATCTTCCCAAACTCTTCGTCAATCTTCTCTTTGTGTATTAGATGAAAAACTCTGGCACTAGAAAGAAAGTAATATTCACACCTGATGCTGTAGATATCTATGACATGCAAACCAATTCTAAAACTTTTGCTGGTGAGGCAAATCACCAATCCATACTCTACACATTTTCTGAATTTATTGAACCAGATTTTGCCTTACTGCTTACACATGCTGATGAAAGTAGTAGGATATGGAACGAAAGGTTCAGGAATTTAAATTTCATATACATGCAACATATTAGAAAATAGAGAATGGTTGAAGGTCTACTGACATCCACTTCTCCAAAGGAATTTGTGAGGGATGTGTCCTTGGAAAACAACCTCAAGAGAAATTCGACAAAGGAAAGACTCATAAGGCCCCCTCTCCTTTGGATCTGATCCATAGTGATCTCATGGGCCTTTTCCCGCATCCATCAATTATTAAAGAAAGGTACATGCTCATTTTTGTTGATGATTTCTCACGCTACACTTGGAATTTCTTTCTCAGGAAAAAATCTGAGGTCTTTCAGCATCTCAAAGACTTCAAAGCCCTTGTTGAGACACAACTAGAAAGGAAGATCAAAGTCCTCCAAAAAGATAATGGGGGGGGATTATGTCAACCATGAGGTAACAAATATTTGTCTTGAGGTCGGGATTCAATTGCAGCACAGGGTTCCCTATACTGCGTAGTAAAACATAGTTTTTGAGCGAAAGAATAGATCCCTGAAAGAGATGACATCTTGCATGCTGCATGCAAAGTCACTTCCACAGAGATTATGGGAGGAAGCACATAATTATGTGAACTAAATAAAAAATAGATCTCCCCTTATATTTGTCAAGGATAAGACCCCCTTCGAGGCTTGGAGCGGCCTCAAACTGGAAGTGACCCACTTTCGTATATTTGGTTCACATGCATGGGCCAAGATTCACTCTAAGAAGAGGAAGGCACTTAATCCACATAGTACAGAGTGTATCTTTGTTGGATACTTAGATGGTGTGAATGGATACAGACTCATTGATCCCTCTATGGATCGACTCATCATTGAGCGTAGTGTCCAATTCGAGGAAAGTATCTAACGTGCACCTCAAGAGCCGCATGCATACACTTTTGTTCTTCCACATGTCAGATATTATGAGCATGCACATGTCAAATCTTTTTCAGATGAGAGTTATGATTCATAGGATTCAATTGATTCAGATATTGAGTCAGTACATTCATATGCAGATTCAATGCACACATATGCATATGTAGAGCCATAGCTGAGGCTAAAGTGGGCCAAGACTACTCTTAAGGATGCATGAGATCTTGTTTGGGATCCATATGATACCAGGAGGACTTGATTTGATTTCTAGGAGCCTCCTCTTGCACTCACTGCCACTGAACCGATGCCACCCATACATCTTTTTCTGGTTTAGTCTTCATATCCACAGTCCTATGGTGAGGTTGCTAGGAATCCCTTTTGGAAATCTGCCATGCAGGAGGAGTACCAATCCCTCGTCGAGAACTAGACTTGGGATCTGGTTCCCCTTCCTTCAGGAAGGAAACTTGTCAAGTGCATATGGATCTACAAGACCAAGAGCATAGAAAATGGACAGGTTAGCAGATACAAAGTGAGGCTAGTCGCCAAAGGCTTTCAACATGTGCACAGCATTGACTATGACGAGACCTTCACTCCAGTAGCAAAGATGGATTCCATACACTTGGCACTTGCCATTGCAACAACCAAGGGATGGAAATTCCATCCAATGGATGTGAATAATCCATTTCTTCACGAAGATCTCTCTAAGGATATCTATATGGAGTAGCCCCAAGGCTACATGCAGGATTCATCTTTGGTCTGTCGACTAAAGAAGTCCCTTTATGGCTTCAAGTAGACCCCAATGGCATGGTATGCCAAGATGGACTCCTACCTGATGTCACAAAACTTTGTACGTTGTAATTCATACCCAAAAGTTTACACGCTCAGGATGACTGATTCGCTCGTACTCCTAGTTCTGTATGTTGATGATTTATTGATCATTGGTTGCTCAACTTCAACAATTGCTACAGTCAAGAGGATTTTGCATGATAGGTTCTTGATGACAGACATGTGTCCGCTACAATTGTCCCTTGGTCTCGATATTAGTCAAGATGCATCAAGAATCAAACTGTCTCAGGCCAAGCATGCACAAGATATCCTTGAGAGATTCCATATGACTGACTGCAAGTCTTCCCCAAATCCTTTCCTATCAGGAGTCATAATTGAGGATGGTGGGGACACTCCACTGGTGGACAAAACACTGTACAAACAACTAGTGGGGAGCTTATTGTATCTCATACACTCCATACCAGACCTCTCCTATGCAGTCGAAGCAGTCTCTTGGTTCATGCAAGATCCATATGAGCTACATTGGAAGGTTGCAAAGCGTATCCTTCGGTACGTATAGGGCATCATCACCTTTGGGATTCACTATGAAACATACTCTACATTGGACCTCATCGGGTTCACTGATTTTGACTGGGATGGAAACAACATTGATTGCAAGTCCACATCTGGTTACTCACTAAGTCTGGGTTCAAGGCCCATTTGTTGGTCAAGAAAGAAGCAGGTTGTTATTGCTCTATATTTAACCGAGGCAGAGTACATAGGGGTAGTTAACATAACCATTTAGGATATGTGGCTACAATATTTTCTCACTAAGTTTGGCATTCAGTTTCATCGGCTGATCTTCATTTAGTGTGACAACCAAAGAACTCTGAAGTTCTACAAAGATCCAGTTCAGAGGTAGCGGACGAAGCACATCGAGATCCACATGCACTACATCCAGGACTTAGTACACAAGGGGATCATCAACCTACAATTCTATTCTTAAGTAGAACATACTACATAATCTTCACCAAGACCTTAACTGAGAAGAAGCTACATTCTCTGCACAGTCATCTTGGAGTGAAGGACACAATTGCTTATCAACTGTCAGTTATTCTTTGATACATTGTACCTTGAGGGGGGGATTTTTCCATGAGGTTTTGCCTCTTTCCTCATTTATTTCAGTGTGTCTTTTGATTTTAGGTACCTAACATGGCCTCGTTGTCAGGACCCATTCTTTTATTTTCACCATAGTGATGTTCAGGGGGAGTGTTGAAGATACTTCATACACACCTAGGATTTATTTTTCCTAATGTTTTCCCTATGTTTATTGGTCATTATCCAGTCTCCTACATTTTAGGGAGAATATTCCTTTTCCTGCATTCTAGGAGAATATTCTCTTCAGTTCACACTTCAATTGGATCATTTGAGTGGAGTCTTGATGCCACATTGGTTCCATCACCATGAAACGTTGGGATCATCACTACTAATGCACATTGTCCTTGGGATTATCACCAAAGTGGAACATTATTGATGCTTTCATTCAGTTAACTGAGGATCGAGAGGCTAGTTGACTTAGACTAGGTGACAGTTAACACTCGTAACTACCGATGTGTGTCCAGATCACTCTAGGCCACCACTATGGCGCATTGGATTCTCTTCTAGTGCGCATTAGTTGAGTTATACATAGTGCATCATGTGTAATTTATCATTCATTCATTCAGTTAATACAATTCTTTGATTCTCTCTCTCTCGTTTCCGTCTTTTCTCATTTTTCTGCAAACTTTGTATGTCCTTTGCTAGCTAGATCTTATCTATGCATGCTCATCCACAATTAAATCAACTAATGAGGAGCTCTCAGCAATTACAAGAGAATTCCATACTAAGAGTGAAATGAAAGGAAAACCAAAGGTCCTTAACCTTAAATATGCAACCTCAAGGTCTATTTAATTTTCTGTTATAATTTACATTGGAATATTTTTTTTTATTTCTTCCTTCGACATTTTGTTAGACTATACTCATGTAAAATCGTAGCAAGAATGATCTACTAAGTTTCAACTAAGTTATGTATTATACTCATTGATAAGTTTTTTCCATACTTTGAAACAAATAATTATAGAAAATGTCAAGATTGTTCTCTACTTATTTGAGTAAACCTACAACTTGTTTTGTTTCTAATAAAAATTAGTTACTATTATTAAAAAAAAAATTGACTTTATAATTGGTTAACCTTAAAATGAATATTAGTTTAACATTTGCATTATAATATATAATAAATATAAAATAAGGTTGTATTAGACTCAATAAATATCCAACGAAATGCTTGGACACATATTAATCTTATACCTAACATAAAACTTAATCCAAAAATTAAGGGAGTCAAACCTTATGGCTCAACTCATATTTATGGTACACTTCGCCATCATAGTATGCTGTCCAAATATAAACAATGTATCAAAGGAATATATTAACTTAAAACTAAGTCATAATTATTACTCTATCATAAACTACAAATAACAAAGATAATAATTATGTTAATGTTATATCTAACATAAAAGTTAATCCAAAAACTACAAATAGCAAAGATAATAATTATGTTAATCTTATACCAAACATAAAACTTAATCCAAACATCAAGAGAGTCGAACCTTGTGGCTCAACTCATATCTCTGGTACACTTTGAAATCATAGTATGTTGTATAACCATGAACAATGTATCGAAGGAATATATTAACTTAAAATTAAGTCATAATTATTACTCTATGATAAACTACAAATAACAAAGATAATAATTAAAGAACATCATAAAACATATATTGAGTATTAGGAGAAAACTCAACCAAAAGACAATGTCGGTGACACTAAAATAATAGTAAAAGGTTACAATGGTAGCTAGCATGACATTTTGGCATTCAGTTTGTAATGTATACAATTGTTGTCCACATTAAGTCTTTCACTTATTATAGGGATCTAGAATCTAGATAGATCCTCATGTAAGGTTACCCAACCCCATATTCATCCATTATCACCCTATAAATAAGACAATTTCTAAAATAATAATAAAAATGTTACAATGGTAGCTAGCATGACATTTGGGCATTCAACTTGCAATGTATACAATTGTTGTTCACATTGAGTACATTGAGTCTTTCACTTATTAAAGGGATTTGGGCATTCAACTTCCAATGTATACAATTGTTGTCCACATTGAATCTTTCACTTATTATAGGGATCTAGTAGATATACCCTCATGCAAGGTTAACCAACCCCATATTCATCAATTATCACCTTATAAATAAGACAATCATAAGAATAGTATAGAGTAGGCTTATTGATGCCACCAAGATACCTCTAATCTATGACAATGAATCATCATCACAGTGCCATTTACAATGTTGGCTTCTTAATTACCAATCATTTATATAACCACTCGAAGCTATACCAATGTATACACATCAATTGGAAATCACATAGCCAACTTTAGAATGTCCATAACCATTAAGGTTGCGTCCAATTAAACACGTTGACTCAATAACGAATGCATAGGAAGAAAATTGACATATATCGACCAAGTAAAACCCAGTCACTAGAAGTCAAAGCAAGGTTTCATGAAAAACATATGACCGAGTCGAAAGTGATGAGTGCTGCCCAACAAGTTATCTAGAACAATGGAGTATTATACTAATTTTTCACCTTGAAAAACGTCATAAAGGTGTTTCCACTCTTTCATACCTTTATTTTATCAAGAAATGTTAGAAGAGTTGTTGTAGGACCATATTCCTCCTTGTACTTTTAATGCATAGATATATAATATAATAAGTGGATGTATGTATGTCCATATAGGTCAAGATGTTGTGCAACTATACTAAACTATTAAGGCATTTGGGAATTATGTTATGCATTATTTTCATAGAGGGCAACTCTTGCATCTTTTTGGAGAATCATATGATTAACTCGCAAACCTCCATGTGATACCATAAGTATTAATCTATATGTTAATGTTGCATATTTCAATCTCTCTCAACACATGGATTTGACTCCACTAGTCATAGGTATGACTAATTGCAAAATATATATGCTTTAGTGTTGGAATTATACAAACCTCCTATATAAAGATAAGGATAGTCAAACTCTATATGGTTAGGGAATATTAGCGTTGGAACTATACACTATATAGACCTCTTATATAAGGATAACCAAACTCTATATGGTTAGGGTTAGATTTCCTATCACATACTTAGCTAGTTTTATTTATCTTAAAGTGGCCATGGAAAGTAATCTAGGTGTATTTATTCTACATCAAAGTGGTTCACTTAGAATAATTAGATATCGATATGACTTTAAGGGGGTATATATGAAGTTAAATTTATATGTAATGAGTAAATGTATATGTAATAGTGACCGACTTGCTAAAGGAGCCACATGCATAATGTGTGAATATGTATATATTGGTTATTAATATATCATGTCTGAGTTTGTATCTTCAGTTTGAGTGACCCAGGGTTCATGTCTTTTCAAGGTTCCAACAAAGCCTCTAAAACTATCGACCCTCCTGGTAAACCAGAAGGCAACACAGCGCACAGGGTGCACTGCGCTGTCTCACCCGAGATAGTGTTAATGGGTGGCTGCAATACTCATGTGTTTGCAACCTAGGATTGAGTGGGTGATCTGAGAACTGTATATTGAGATCTCTATTATAACTTACAAACACAATGCACTGTCATTTATGATTACGTAGGAAATATAACAACTTATTCATTTAGCATATCAACAACTACTGAAGGCAATAAAGAAACACATGCATTCAATCACATAAAACAGATTTTACAGTGGTTCACCCCCCTAGGCTACGTACACAAAGATCTGTCTCTTATCTCTTTTATCATAGTCGTTCTGAAACTACAATGCCACACGCTTTACAAATCATCTTAGATGGGTTGAGATCTATTATGAGGCGGACTAGATCGCACCAGGCTCCTCAGCCTATGATCTAACCCTCCATATCTACCCTTCTCATGTTGAAATAATGTAACTGCAAAGTGTATTCTAATTATTATTGTTGTATTATTCATTAGATCAATCCCCTATTGCGGATTGATCATGTCGGCTATTGTAAAAGACCAAATCCGCTTTTGCGGATTGGTCAAAACATAATTGTAATAGGAAGAATAAGAAGTTAGCCCCATAATATATTAAAGAGGCCCCAGAATATATTAAAGGTGGTTATAACCACCTAGAAGAAGGCCCGCACCTCACTTAGACACACA
>JASDQU010284519.1:0-14355 GCA_032191745.1 Picea mariana
GTAATTACTGATGGGGGGTCACAATTTACAGCTCATAGAATCACTACCACCCTGGATAATTATCATATCAAACACAGAATTACTTCTCCGTACCATCCACAAGTAAATGGGCAAGTGGAAAGCACCAATAAAGTCCTGGAGGCAATCCTGACAAATATTGTCTCAACAAACAGACAAAATTGGGCTTCTGAGCTCCCAAATACCTTATGGGTTTACCGCACAACATGGCGTAATACCACTGAATACTCTCCTTATCATTTAGTCTATGGAAAATAACCCATCTTCCCAATCGACTTTGAAATCAAGACTCTAAGGATGGCCCAAGAAATCAGACTAGATCTTACAAAAGCACATAAACAACGTCTTCAACAACTCAATGAATTGGATGAAGCATGCATGTCTGCTGTAGAGCGCATGATTGTTATTCAGCAATAGAGAACGACCTGGAATGACAAGCATATAAAAAAGAAAATCATTTAAAAAAGGTGACTGGGCGCTCCTCTATGATTCCAGATTTTAGGATTTTCTTGGAAAATTACAGACATGGTGGCTAGGGCCATACGAAATCAATGAAGTCCATGATAATGGAAAAATCACGTTAAACACCATCAATGGGTCCGGATCTCCATTTCGGGTCAATGGACACCATCTACGACTCTATCATCAGCCGCCCTCAAAAGAATCTTTCTACCAAGAGGTAAGTAAGGACCCTACCATTCAAATTTTGGTTGGCTGGGAAGGTAATCCAGCCACCCCAACTCCATAAATGTTGAATTTTGTTGACACTGTACATACTATATATAATTTTGTTTTCTGTAGATTTTATTTAGTTATTATTATTATTATTTTTTACAGTCATTCGAGAAATTCAAAACTAGGGAGGATAACTGTAATGAACTCAATTATCACTCTTTTTTGTTCCGAAATCCCGCTTCATCTCATCACCCAAACCCTGTATTTCACAGAGAAATGAATGTGTCATGATTCAGCAGCAGCAATTGGGTAACTATAATGAAATTCATAACATTAACAAACCATCCATTACTTAATTTTGAAATAAACCAACTCATAAATGAATTTAGTTGATGAGGAATCAACCTTGAATTCAAGAAAAACACATTGCCAGGTTTCTAAAAATTTCCTATTCAGATGGTTAACAACAGAAAAATTGATTTTCCTTTTGCGTGTCTGTTGTTCCTTTGAATGGAACAATTGTTGTTCCTTTTGCGTGCCTGTTGTTCCTTTGAACGTAACAATTGTTGTTCCTTTTGTGCGCCTGTTGTTCCTTTGAACGAAACAATTGTTGTTCCTTTGTCGCATCCGCTGTTCCTTTTGCACACCTATTTTTCATTTTGTCATTCCTTCCCTACATTGTTGATAAAGCGCTAAACCTTTCCTTTGGGGTACAACTTTCACCAAATAATTTTCACCAGCATTATTTCTAATGATCTATCATTATTTTGTGGACTATCTCCCATACCTTATCAAATTGTTTTTTTGGATCACTTTCTTCGAAATATCTTAAACCTTGTTCATAACCTGTAACCATCATAATTCGTTTATTTTCCCTTATACATACAAATACACTTAAATGATATCTCGCCTTTATAATTAATAAGGAGTTTGTGGCACACTTTTGCCTTTATAATTAATAATGATTTTGCAGCACACATTTACTTGGCATCCTTACACTTCTTTACGCCATCCCTTACTCTTAAGGAGTAGATGAGCCTCCCTTCATACACTTCCAAAAAAAAAAAATCAATAAAATTTCTTTCTTTTCCCACAAAGAATAAGGGGTCTCATCATGAGCCAACCTACCATGATCATTGGATACTAACCTAAGTGAAATTCCCACTATGGCTACCACACCAGGGAAATGGCCTTTGACATTTTCTAGTCAAAGGACAAGGGGTCTCATCACGAGTCAGCTTGTTCACCTAAGTTACAATCTAGTGAGTGGCATTATCACCATCTGGCTACCAAACCGGGATAATGGTATTTTTGGAAAAGATGATTCAAATAAGTATCAAGGATACAGGCTCATCTGAGGGTTAAAAGGAAACCTTGTCGAGGCTATGGATGCCTGCTAACAATAGTGGTTATGCCTGTGGTATGGAAGTTTGCCTTAAACACCAAGTTCCTGTGTATCTATAGATTTCCTTCACTCAATAATGAGGCTATCATTTCGGTTGTACTCAATGAAACGGAAAAGTAACAACATTATGATATGTGGGATATTATTTAAATGAACAGATTTAATTTATTCGGCGTATGTATCCTTAAAGCATTGTTTTGAGTATAGGTATATTTCAATTCCACAAAAGAGGATTAATGTTTAATGATTACCATTAAAATATGTTGTTTGAAAATAAATCATTGATCCCCATTGGCGGCGGCAGTACAATCATTACTTCTCACCATCAATACCTACATTGATTACTTTCCCCTACGCTGATGGTCAAGGTCAACCTTTATATTAATGAGGGGAGTGGACACTCGACATGCTTCTCGATAAAGATAGCAATGATTGTAATAAATACCCACATTTGTAAACATTTTTTGTCTCTGATATTTTCTATTTTCGGTAATTTTTCCTCCAAGCTGGTCTAACCAAGTCTACCGCCAGGAACGATAGTCATCCACTTTTTCTCACAAAATGGGTGGCAGAGGTGTGCGCAGGGAGACAACTTTACTAAAGGTTATAGAGAAAGAAAGAGACATCCTGCACCAGCTGGGGTGGATAGACTACTTCAACCATCTGCAAGGATATGACATGAATGTCACGCTTGAATTATTTCAGAATCTAGGGATAAAACTCTATGGTGCGAGGCATAAAAATCTCAGTCACCCCGGAAATCTTAGCAGAGGTCATAGGCCTCCCTAACATGGGCATTCAGTGGACAGGAAGATACACAACACTGAAGGAAGCTGTGGAAACTTTCACACACCTTGGGGAAGAATTGGATAAGAAGGGAAAGGGACTCAATCCCAGTACCCTCAAAGAACCATGGAAGGAACTTGCAGGGATAATTCAGTGGTACATCACTTGTGATGGATGATATGACGTAATTCAACCTTGCCACCTCAAATTGATGGAAAATTTAAAACAAAGGTTAGTACGTAATCTACCTTTCTTTCTGAATGCCATATTACATGAGGTTGCCTTGAGAACACAAAAATCCAAGGACCCTGTTACTATTATCAATCACCACAGATTAGTTAAACTGATAACAAATAAAGCACTAAGTCAAACTCAATTGACCTAGGATAACCTGATTGAGGCCAATAGACCTCCACAACTAGAGCAGCCTGAATTATTCCATGAAGAACCACCACAGGAAATTGAAGATAGACAAGTAGAGGAGACTACTACCCAAAGAGAATTCCCATCTCCTCAAACCGAAGCTGAGGCGGACCCTGCCCAAATCACAGAGGCCCAGACCTCACAAACATAGGCATTAACGAAAAAGAGGAAGAGAGCAACAACTTCCCCTACAACCATCATTCAGACAAGGAGAAGAAGCAGACGAATTCAGGAAACAACTGAAGCAATTTAGGGTACAACAAAACATCCTGAAGAACTTCAGAATTCTACAGAACAGTCTCCATGTGAGAATGCTCAAGAAATTGGGCAAGTAGAATAGACCTCACAAAGGAATGGTCAGGAAGGCACCCAACCAACATTAGAGCATCTGAAAGAACAATTTATGAAGAGCTATGAGGTATAAATAACCCAAGTTTTGGGAAGCTTGGGAACCTCAATTGACAGAGGCACAAATAATCCAGAAAAATGCCTAGAACAAGCCTCCTCTTCAAAACTAGTTGAAGATTTTCATGATATTGGAATGTCTTTTCCTGAGGACAGAGAATAGGAAGAACCTCATTTTGAAACAAGAATCCCTCTTGGACAGACAGAACATTTGGAAGGAATAGAGGAACAACCATCTACTGGACAGAATGGAGAAGACCTTGAGACCTGTCATAAACAAAAATCAGCCAAGAGCCATAAGAAAATTAGAAAGTTAAAAAAAGAAAACAAATTGTTGAAGAAAAAGGCTAAGAAGGATGAATTATTAAAGAAGAAGGTGGTTAAACTCAAGGAAATTATTAAGGAATTAAGGAAACAGCTAGAATAGGCAGATAAGGCCCACAGAAGAAAGAAGAACAAAAGGGCCAGAGTGCAAGGAAGAAACCCTCTTCCTAAAGAATAATTTAGTACAAATTCTGTAGGGATACAGACAGACCCTGAAGAAATAGTAGTAGAAGAAACAATAGCTCAGAATGAGGAGGCAATTCCTTTAGAAACACAAGAAAATATGACAACTACAGAAGCAATTGATGCTGAGGTGGAGACAGACACCCAAATATTAGAGGAAATAGCTCAACTCCTTGAGCAGAATGCTACCATCAAGAGATTGAAGGAAGAATTGATGTAGTCTCAACAAACCCTAGTTCAAAACATAAATGAATTACTGACTATTGTAGAGCACCAAGCACTCCAATCCTAGAAACAAAGTGTTATTGTGGACATACTGGAAGCAGAGCTTACATAGGTTCATCAAGCATTAACTCAATCCAGGGAAGATATGGGCGCTATGGAAGAATATCAAGCATCCCAATGTCAAGCATAGGGTGTCACCATTGATAAACTAAAGGCAGAGCTGGGACAAGCCCAACGAGCATTGGCTCAACACCAAGATGAGATGGTCACTAGGGTTGAATATCAAAAGATTGTTAAACAACTGAAGGACATGACAACAACACAGAGTGAGACCTATGATGCGCTCACCAAAGCCCAAGGGAATATAAAAAAAAGTGCAAACCCAATTAGAAAAAGCTTTGGAGAAAATCAAAGAAATTTGTGATGTCTACTCTGATGCTATTAATTGTAGAGCCCTTGCCACCAATTACACTTTATTCTTGTTGTAACGATATCTGTTATTTAGAGTGAAGGCCATCAGAGCAGGAAAACCTATTTCATTTTCCACTATACCTGAGTTTATTTCATGTTTCAGAGAGCAGGACGAAAAGGTACAATACTTTTTGTGTGAATTGTACTTTCATAATTTCATTCTAGAAGAAAAAAGGGAAGATAACCCTGGCCCATTCATAGGTGACATACAGTTTCAGGCATTTCTTTCATTTACTCAGAACCAATTCAGATGGGGTAAATCTCATAAAACCTTCCTAAAGAGGGAAGTTGGGCTAGATCTCTGGGTTAGGGGAGAATATCCAAAGTCCTTTCCAACCATTATGCGACATAAAACCTTTATAAAAAGAGGGGGGGTTGTAGACTCCTTAGCCCCTATCCATCTACAGGTTATACGTTCAGGTATCACTCATTTTAGGGAGCTTAAGGAGGAAGCCCTTGCTGCTTCTAAACTGATATGGGATGCATCCTCCAGTGAAGTAAAGAGTACGGAACCCTTTGGGTAAAGGAATTTCTTTGCAACTACCTACAGAATAGAGAGGTATTCTAGATTTATCCAAGAGGAAGGGCCTGCTTGGATTGGGTGCAGATATAATCCCCCTATCATCTGGTTCCCTCCAGAAAGTTACCAAAAGAATATCAAATTAACAAGAAAAGGGAGGATGTTTCTTTTGGAGAACTCAAAAGAAACAATGGGTTCAGAAGGCCTGGTGAACCAACCTTTCCACCTTACATCATTACTGCTTTACATGTAAGATCTCAGCTTGCATGAGGACATGCAAGAAGGTAAGATGGGGGGTATGTTAGGTTATGAAAAAGGTATAAATATCTTCCTTTTTCCCACATTTCATGATATCATCTTGATTAACTTTTTGATTATTTAGGAGCAAATAGAATAGAAAATGAATAGTATACTCTTTAGCGTTATTGTTGAAGTTAGATTACATAGATACTAAATATGATTGGAATTGTCTGGTTTTATTACAGGATTGGTTAAATATTGTCAAACCCAAGATAGCAAAGGAAATCATGAAGATGCGCAAGCTATTGGAGGTTGAAGACTTTATGGTGCAAGGTAGTTTTGAAGATGATCGAGTTGCTTATATTGTAATAGTAAATCAATCCTGACGATCTCTCGATCCTCGGGATAGCATAATTTACCCAGATTATTGTAATATATAAGGGGTAAATAGATCTTGAAAAGAGGTAGAAGAATTGCACCCAAGAACTTAGAACTTAGAATTGCTATGCGTTAGCAGTTTTTGTAAAATGTTGTACCAACTATGAAATCAATAGAAGCTTCAAGCAGTTTTACCATTTCTATATACTGAATTTCAAATAGCAGTGATTCTAAGGACCAAAGGCCCAATCTGAAGGAGCTACTATTCGACCTATAATTGTATCAGTTCAATTTATGTTTTGTGATTTGATTCTCTTTTACAATAGTTAAATGAATGCATAAGTGTGTTGATGATTTCATGTCAATTGCAAGAGATAGATATTCCCTAAAGAATTAGATGATTGTTGTTCCAATTCCTATTACTGAGATTTGATGCATGACAGTTCCTCATAAGTTCACATTTGTTGTTCCCTTCACTTAGTTTACATTTGTTGTTCCTTTTACTTAGTTTACATTTGTTGTTCCTTTTACTTAGTTTACATTTGTTGTTCTTTTCAATAGAAATACGATTGTTGTCTCTTTTCGACTAGATTACAGTCTTTATTTCTTTCCATAGATAGAGTAATTCATTTTTTTCTTTCCAGAAATTTGATTCATAATAATAGTCATTTCTGCAAGTCTTTACCTAGATTCAATTACTTCTCTTAAAATGAATTCAATAGATTAATTAGTTCCTTCTCACTGCGTAGCTTTAGATTTCAATTCCTAGAATATTTAATGAATGTTTGAGGAACTTGATTGTTGATAAAATCAGATTTTCTTTCACTACACGATTTTAGTCTCTACGAGCTATCTGCATAGACTTTGCCGATATTCTTTGAGATAAAAGATGAATCCTTGGGTTGATAAACTAATGTTAAACTAAGGCTGTTTTTAGACATCTTTAGAGCCCAACATACATCTTCCCAAAATTTAATGTCTGGAACAGTGTTTGGAAAACCATAAACATTTGTAAAGTACAAAGGAGAAAACCTTGCAGCAATCCGAGCAGTGAACGAATCCGACATTTGAGACCAATGGAGTCGCTAATGAAATCATGTAGAGTCTACAAACCAAGGAGTCGCCAGGTGAATGATCATGGCCAACTGAATGCCCATCCCTTGTTCACCATCAAAAGATAGATCCGAACTTTTTGTTGTATCCCAGGGAAGATCACTTCATTCCTCTGTCCCCAGCAATGGCGCCAGAAAATGTTGTCGCAAGAGTTGGTTCTAGGTTGTAATAGAGCCAAGCCTTAGCACATTTTAAATGAAATAATAAGTCATCACTCGGAACTTGACTTGGGTTGCATGCAATTAAATTCTGAGATCACCTCGAACCAATTTGATTTGAAGTTGCCCCTTCCAATATGAGAGGGATTTCTCGAATGTATGTCACGATACAATATTCAATAAGACTAACAGTGGGAAGATCTATGGGTAACATAATTTTTTTGGTTTTTAGAATTTGGGGTTGGACCAGGAAGATAGTCCATTGGGCATGGAGTCAAATGATCAAGCCAATAACGTGAGTGTTTGGCAATGGAAATCCATGGAACAGAGGTGAGATAGAAGATGACTGTAGAGAGAAGGATTTAAAAAGGTATGGCAGCAGAATAGAGAAGAAACATATCAATACACAAGGAGCACTTAGAAATGAGTGAATGCCAAGCATAAATCAGTGGAAAGAGATGGTTGGGACAGAGCATCTAGCAAAGGATGAATTATGAACCTTGATCTCTGCAAGAAACAACCTATAACCAGTCTACAACAGAGCATCTAACAGAGGATGAATTCTATTACAAAACAGTTACAAATCGAGAAGAAAAGATAGATGGAGTGATATTGAAACTAAGAAAATGGACAAACTCTGCAAGAAACATCACAAGAATCTTTGATATGGATAAAACATGCTTCTGCAATCTTTTATTATATTGAAAATGAAATCTACAGCCCAAGAGTACTACTACTCTGTCTTCCCCCTTATTCTGATCTCCTCAAAGGATTATTTAACTAATCTCCTCCATGAATCTGTTACATTACTCAGTCTTTAGAAGAAATAATCTAAAAGAAATCTCTTTTGTTTTGAGAAATATGGAAACGGTTTTCCTTCCTAGAATTCTGCAACTGTCAGATGCTCTGCCAGCTCTTTAAACTGATACTAGTAACTTTGACAAGTAGTGTATACATGGTCCCTTTGTATGATTGGATTTTAATGCAGAGTCTCATTGCTCCAAACATTCTTCAGCCTTTGGCATATAATCTGGACTTGAATCTTCCAGAATCCATGAAGCATCCTTCCGAGAGTAGTATGTAGTGGTGTTTTCCAACATGGTTGATTCAACGTCACTATCATAGAAGCCCCATGTCACCCATCCCAATATTAACAAAGGTGCCTAAAACATTTTCCAGTAGAGCACGCTCTATTTTTTCTCCTTCACGTTCGAGACCAATTAGTGAACTCACTGCATTCTTACGGTAGTCTTCAGTCCCATTATCTTGCATTGATAAACTCGTCATGTTTTTTCCATAATACAGGCCATTCTTGTAATACCATTCTTGTGAATGTGGGTGTGTTGTGAGTCTTTCCCCCATGCGTTTTAACACTCGGACAAATGGTGCATGTTTGGTATTCATGTGGATTCTTGTGTGAGTTGTCTTGTGACTTGGCATGTGTATGACATTTGGTGGATAAATGGGTGATTTGGGTGTGAAGGGAAATGGACCCAACGATGCAAGGGTTTGGCTTAAACTATAAGTTTTCAAACTTTAAATTAAAATAAAATATTGAATTTAAAATTATATAAAATAATTTTAAAATAAATAATATATGGAAAGAACAAAACTCATAGTTTGAATGTATAACTTGACATTCTTCCTAATGCAAGAATTGCGGAGTGGGAAATTTTTAAATCTTTGACATTTTGGCCAATGTGACACAAGGTTTTGAGATTTTGACGGTATGGAAACTCAACGGAAATGGTGATAGATAGAGGTTTTACTGCAGCATCAAGGTTCACGTCGGATGGCTCAAAGACTTAATGGTTACACAATCTTACACCAAGCAAAAAATTTCTAAGACTAAGTGAAGCAACTGACCTAAATTTGGCGAAAGACACTAAGTTCAGAAATTTCCAATATCTATTACAACACATGATAAACAAAATTTGTCAACAATGTTACAAATCCTTTCAACTCATGAAGAATTTATATAAATAACACTTACATCTTATCCCTGGATCGATACAAAAATAAATTATTCATGGGCGATTCCTTCAAACCACTTTCCCAAGTGACGACGACTCGAAAATGTGGTCCAAATCCTTCTTGGTGATTTTCTGTGTTAGAATTACTATATTTGATATCATGTGGTTTAAAATCAATCAAGGCTAAGATCGACGGTCAATAGGAGATCTAGGAATCCGAGCTTTGGAAGTTTCGGACTGTCCACACTCTCAACTCTTTCAAAGTGCCAAGTCTCTGAACTACAGGATCTGTTGCCACATATCCTTTCTCGATCAACGACTAGGATTTTATTCGCAGCTCCGGACTTCGAGGATTTCCCAAGCACCTCTCCACATATCTCCCAGGGTGTCGAAATACCATAGGTCATCTCCTTCCTCCATGTATCATCTCTCGATCAATGGTCGAGATTAACTCCGCCCTTCGAGAGTTCTTGACTCAAGCAACCTGCAACTCAAATTCTCCGGAGTACCAAGTCTTTGGACCTTGGGATCTTACACCACATGTCTATTGTAATCAATGGTTGAGATGGAATACAGCCTTTAGGCCTTCTAGAGTCCTCGACCCCAAATGCTTATGCCTTGAATCCTTCGGAGTGCCAAGTCTCCGGAATATAGGACATACTACCACATGTCCTCTCCTGATCAATGGTGAGGATTTACTTCACTGTTCTAAGCTTTGGGGGTTCACCTTCATCACCCTTCATTCCTTCAGAACGTCAAACTCTCGAAGTATTCATCTGTAACTAACCACCAAGGGGTGCTATGTGGCATAAAATAAGGCACAAACACGTGGCCCTATCTGACGACTGACATGTTTCATATACTAACTGGCACAAACAATCTTTGAAAAACATCAAACACAGTGAAATGTGGAAAGAATCAAGTGTGTCCATGTCACCCTAGGTGATGTTAGCAGGCCACGTCACTCCAGTGCCTCACGAATTCTGGACTTCGAAACTTTGGAACTTCGGGAGACTTCTCCACACTACACCACAAATCCCCCGAACGCCAAATTCTCGAATAGGAGGATATGCAAACACGTGTCCTCAAACACGAACGATCTGTATTTACTACAGATTTTGGGACTTCAGAGGTTTTCTTTGTCTGGAAAGAAAAAACTTCACCAAAATATGTTGATCCTCAACCATCAGTCATCGACGATCAAAGATTTTCTTGTCCGAGAAAAAGAAAATAAAAATTCACCAGAATCTGTCGATCCTCGACCATCGATCATCAGTGATCAGAGATTTTCTTTGGTCGATCTTCAACCCTTCACCAAACTCGTAGATCCATGACCATCGGGCATTGGCGATTTTTGTTGGCGAACTTCCACACTTAGAATTTTTGAAAAAATCCCAGGTGAATATGGGTCGTTGATAACCCGACCAAGATGATCTTGACCGTTGATTTTCTCTAACTCCCCAAATAACCGAAATGAATACGAACCATCGATGTTACTCATTTTTCAATTCTTCGAATCAATCCCATCCTCGGATTTGGTAATTTCTCCAAACTTTGTAAACATTCAAATTTTTAAAATTTTCAAGAACGAATTGGGACTGTTGACCCAAGATCGAACACGATCTCAACCATCAATTCTCCAAACTCTGTCTAGCATTACAACGGCCATTAAAACCCAATTTTTTTGACCTTCTAAGTCGAATTCATCTCCGCAACTCTGCAAATTGAATCCATTAACTTATTAGAAAATCCTGGAATCATTCAAACTCATATCCATTCTCGAATTTGGGGGATTTCACTCAATGTTGTCACCATCTTCCCCCAAATTTGCACAGATATATAAAATCTGTGACAATGAATCTTCCTGATTTGCACTTGTTTTGGCCCGTAACAGTCCAATGTTTGAACCAGAAACTTTGATACCAATGTGTAATGTCCCAGTCACCCAAGCAAGGAAACACCACTACAATTCTTCTATGTTACCAATCTGTAACATACCCAGCCTCCCACAGGACGGGCATGCCATAGCAGAATGCACCTCTTGGCTGATTTTGAATCTATGATAACAATTAATTAATAAATAAGCTTGAAATACATACATGCAACGATCAAGATTCATACTACAACATAAAATACATGCACAATATACCATGCACAACATTAACTAGAAAGCATTTATATTACAAGTACAAATCTCATATATAATCAGTAAATACGCAGCAGAGATAAATACACAAGCAAAGGAAACCATAGCAGAGAGCACTTATCTTTTATAAAAGAAGACACCAACTGGTTGCATACCAAGGATGTTCCACCCAACCATAGACACTTATGTTCCAAGTATCAACAGCAATGTCACCCTCGAGCCAGGGCTATGAATCCACAAGGACGATTCCATAGTGTTGCTTGGCTTCCCAAACTAGTCAGCACTCAATCTCTCACAGGCTTTTCCATCATGCATAGAAATCCAAGTACCCATCTCTCTTCTACCCAGCCTGCACCACCCAAGATAATGGACCTCCACCCTTCTCTTCCATGCAATCCCTCAGGAATTTCTTCTCCTTCCATGGCTCCAGTGCATATGTTCCAGAATATCCATGTTGGAACTCTCAGGACTCGCAACTATGATCAAAGTTGAACATAGGCCAAACATATTAGACATGCAGGCCTCAAATCATGGTTGGATTACACCAGCAATATATACAGCCAACAAATCCATGGTTTTTCTTCAACAGTTTGTGTTCCTTTCCCAAGCCAAGACATGAAAATGAGGAAAGATGAGTGGGTGATAGAAAAGAATGGAGTGAAGACTCCATGAGAGAGGATGAACAGTGAGCAAATTGAGTGAATGAACATGTGAGGAAACCAACAAAAACACTAGAATGGGAACGGGAATGAGAGTGAGTGAATGACCAAAACCAAGGAGAGAACTATCCAATCAGAGAACCCCTTTCCATAGACCAGGGATGGATTTTTGTAATTTGTGGGGATCAAGAACCTCTTGGCCTTCCCCCAAGAGCTCACGTAATTTATTCCCCCCCAGTACACAAAATGGGTAATATAAAATAAATAAGCACTTATCCCCTTAAGCCCCTTCTATTGTGGAATCATAGCCCCCTATAACTCTAGTCCTTGTCCGTCTAGCAAACAATGATGTATTTATTATTAATAATGATCACACATTACATTTCTTAGGCACGCTGGACTTTTAATAATAGTTTGGGCACTCTGGCCTCTCAGCAATGTAACAATACATTATTTAATATGGGGGCTCAAAAACTGAGGTGTTACAGGTTTCTCCTAGAAGAGGAACATAAATAATATTTATCCTTTCATAAAAGGATTATTGTATGGTGTTTCCCTACCTTAAGGGTTTTTTATTTAATAAATTATTAGATCTTTTCTTGTATATTCTTGAATATTTTTTCCTCGGGAAATTTTGGGCTTTGGTATTCGCCTTGGAAATAAGATTTGTCCCACTCTTTAGCATGTAAGAAAAAAATATATTATTATTTCCTTTCCAACCCCACACTAATATCCACAAAAAAACAAATTTCTCACATGTATGTACCCTACCCCCTCCGAAATTGAACATGTGAACTCCCAGGAGAAAACAAATGTTCTTAATCACTAGGCCCACTTAGGTTGTACAAGAATAATCTTAAATATATTGTTTTTTATTCAACTTAATAACCAAGGATCATAACACACACTTATATCTCTTAAGAACTAAACCAGACCATCGATTTCTCTTTTACATCTCTTAAAAACTAAAGCAGAACATATCATTTCTTAACCAAAAACTTTGAGGATTTTTTGTTGGTAAAGGGAACTAATATCCTTTTCTATAGGTGTGAGCATGGTGGTCAGTATTAACATATTAGCATGACATTTCATGATATTCTTAAGGAACTTTTAGATATTTACCTTGCTTCGGGAAAGGTCCAAGAGCTCAAATAACCCTCATAATTCCAACATGTTCTACCTATAACTAGTGATATGGATTTAATCTCATCTATATTAAGCATCGTGTCCTATGTTTGTGATGTAGGTGGAAAGTGTAGTGTTTGTTAGAGAAGGTCATTTTGAGAAAAAATTTGGGAATCACATAGGAGAAAAACATGCGACAAGTCAACTAAGGAGAAGCACACATGGAGGAAAGGAAGACAGTTAGCGCATTTTCAGGATTCATCGTACACAGAAGAAGGAAATTAATTAGAATTAATTAGACCTTTTGGTCCATTTTTGTAATGGGCTAAGCCCTAGTATCAATGTATAAATACGTAATAGGTTTTTGCATAGAAGGAGTCAGTTAGATATAGGATGAGAGAAGAGATTTTTTGAGTTGGAAAAGACTAGTTGCTAGGTGAAGGAGTCATATGGTGAGAGAGATATGATGATAGTGAGATCAAGCTAAGTGTGCACATTATGCATGAACAACTAGGGAATTTTGGGTAGAACTGATGAATCTTATATGAGCGCAGTGCACATCTATTGTAACGACTGAATATGAATGAATAATAAAAGAATCCAACCATTGTGGACGTAGCCCAGTTGGGTTGAACCATGTTAAATTCCTATGTTCTAATGTGTTTTCTGCCATGATGTGTTGGTTTGTTATGATTCTTTTTCACGTGTAATATATGCTTATGGTTTAATATGAATATGTATTTGATGGTTCCACGCACATGTTGAATGATTAAGTAAGATGAATATGGAATACATTATTATGTTGTTATGATTTGGCACATGGGTTATATTGCATGTTGAATGAATGATAGAGCGGTCTCCATTCCCTTCATGAATGTGGAAACCTGGTTACTACAGTCCCCATAGGTACCTCAGGTGAGACTTCACCTGCTTGCGGGTGATTCTGAAAGGGTCGATATCTTTAGGGTTTTGTTGGTGATTTAATTTTGAACCCTAGGTCTTCCCATTGTGTGCCAATAAATGGTTTTATTGTCGAAATCGGGATCTGCAACTGAGGGGGATGTGGATACCTACTAAGAAGGATATTGGAAAATGCTTGGTGTTGTTGGGTATTTTACCCTACGGACT
>JASDQU010284520.1:0-14444 GCA_032191745.1 Picea mariana
ATCTGGCGCTAAAATTGGTATATGTTGCTTCCTGTATTGGTACCGGATCGTGATAGGTGAGATTCGGTAGATGGTACCGGATCCGAACAACACACGAGTGGTTGGTACCAGACTAGAATAGTCTATGGCCATTGGTACCAGATCGTGACAGTGGATGGTTCAATACCATATCTGAATGGAAGGTGTGTTTGGTACCAGATTCAGATAGTGGCAATATGGTGCATAAGTCCCAGATGGCTGAGCTGGTACAAAAAGGCTGGACTCATCTTATGACCTCATCAATGGCTAATGGTAGTGTTCTTTGTCATTTATCCAATCTTAGGTAAGACAAAAAGGTATAGATGAGGAGTATAATAGGGTAGTGGGGATGTCAATTTAGAGACTCAACATACTTCATAACATTCACGGATTCTTCAATGGATCATATCATTTAGGATTAGCTCCCTCCTAATCCTCGCTTCATGCATGAATGCGTACTCTTCTTTTGGAATTATGTAATCAGCTCCCTCCATCTAAGAGAGTCCATGCTTTCATATGCATCCTTATTTCCTTCTGCAAAGTGTCACAAGTCTTATTCTAATTTCTTATTGATTATTGACTTCTTTCTTATTTGAATGCTTCTAGGTCTCTTCAAGTTTGATTTTGATTTCGTTTTATCTGTTAGTTGTTACTTATATAATAGATTCCTTAGAAATTTTCCAACATACATAATCTTCTTGTAGTCATCGTAATAGGAATCCTTATCTTGTTATTCTTTCATAGGTATTGTTTCACTGACCATCTTATCTTCTAAGAAATAGATACACATGATATGTACAAGAACTATGTAAACATGTTATGTACAATAATATTGTTACCTTGACTAGAAGAAGAAGTCTACTTCATCCTGCTTAACTTTCTTTGAGGGTTCCTTTTCTTTGGAAACAATTTCTTTGTGTGTTTCCTTCCTTTTCTTTAAATTGGGACAATGGTTCTTGTAGTGACCATATTTTCAACAGTTGAAGCATTGTAGTTTTGACATATCCTTTTCTTGATTTGGTTTATTCCTTAAGTCAAACTTCCTCTTATTCCTGAAATTCTTGAACTTTGTTGTGAAGGCTTGATCATCATATTTCTTTTGGGATTTCTCTTTTGCACTAATCCTTGATTCTTCTTGTGCACAACAAGTCCAAAGATATTCAAATGTGGGATAGTCCTTTCTTTTGTTCATGCTTGCCGCAAATGCATCCCATGTCTTGGGAAGACCATTGAGTACTATATTTACTAGTTCCTTTTCTGAAATGATTTCTTCAATAGCTTGTAGTTGATCTCTTAACTGAGATATTCTTACGAAGTATAATTTTATGTTGTCATCATCATTCATTTTCATGTCATGGAGCTCATTCTTTAGACTCATCACTTGTCCAATGTTTCTGACTAAGAATAGGTTAGTTAGGGCATCATACATCTTCTTAGATGAGTCAAGATGAGAGATGTAGGGTATCAAGTGGTGTTTTACATAGTCCATTATGATACTCATAGCATTGATATCATTTTCCTCGTGCTTCTCCATAACTGCAACGTTATGAGGTTCCTTCTCTTTTCTTCCTTCAACTTGTGGTTTCGTGATCTTTCCTTTCATGATATCCAACACTTTATTCTTAGCAAGGATGAGGTCAATCCTTGTTTTCCATGCTCTGAAGTTAGAAGCCCATTCTAACTTGTTTTTTAACTTCATAGAGTAAGTCATGACTGCTTTAACTTGGTCAACCTTTGACTTTGAAGAAAAACTCAAACTTGACGTCTTGGATTTTTGAGAGTACCAGGAGGTGTGCTAGGCTAGGGTGCACTAAGCTCTTCACTTAAGGTGCCTTAACAAGAGGGTTAGGGTTTCGTTGCTGCAACAAAAAATTTGACTGCAACTGCAACTGTAACTGAGCAAATCCTCCCAACCTATCTTCCAGTGGTAAGACTGTTCGAAGATATTGTGGGCCCATAACATATTAGAAAAATTGGTGTGTTCATTTCACCATAGACATTATAGAAATATTGTCACCCAAGAATAGGCACAAAGGCCACCCCCCCCGAGCACCTTAACCTTGACATTGAGAATAATTTCAGAAGAAAACCCTAGAACCAATAGCCAACCAAGGTATTGTTCCTCTCTCCAGAGCTAGCATACTAGGTAGAAATTCCAAACCATAACCAAGGAGAAAGTCCAAGACAAAACCGAAAATTCGAGTTGCAACAACTACAACTCCTCTCCAAACTTGCGCACCACTGGTCTTATGCAGTTGTGAGAGAGAGAGTGGAAAATGATCTCTATCGCCCTCTTCTTTATAGTCCTCCAAGTGACCTAACTGGGCCAACTTCTACTTCTCGAGGCTAATAACTCAATACTAAATATTCTCTTGAGACGACTTGTCTCCTAGGGTTATTATCCAACGTTTTAGGGTTTCCCTTTCTTCTCAGAATATTCTAGTCTTGTCAGAGGTTACACGTGGAGGTTAATACCTCCTGCAACTACCATAATATCAACACTACGTACATTCATTGTACTAATATTCTAAACATTAATTACCATGATTCCTTTTATTATATGATAAACATTGTTGGTCTTAGGGAGTATTATTAATATCATTAATTTATTTAGAGAAAAAGGATGAAAGGAAATGCTTAAACCTTTTCACACATGTAATATGTTTTGCGAGAGACATGTGGCTTGAGTAAGGAGGAGATTAACAAGGGAGAATTTTAAGAGAAGGGGGTTTTATTACTTAGGAAATTTATGGGAGGAGAGTGGATATAATTAGGGAATGAATGGTACGAGAATGATGAACTGGGGAAAATGAGAGGGAAAATGTCTTCTTTTGCATCCCACATGTACCATGTGGAAAGAAGAGTACCCAAGGTTGTTGGGTGATAAAGCATTTATTTTGGCGGCTCTAAATAAGGTATCAAGATGCCAGGTGAGATTCACTCCAATAATCAAAACTGTTATGGCCTTAACTCTTCATGGATGTGTACATCTTTATACATGTATATGTAATGTGTGAAAGTATGACCTATGTTCATTGGATGGGTTATAGCTTTTTCTAAAACAAAACAATTTAATTATTGAATAAAATATCTACAACATTACCCATTTAGTATTGAATAAAATATCTACAATGTTACCCATTAAGCTAAGAAGTACATAGAACATAAAAGATCATAACGGATTTACATGTCTAAGGAAATCCTTAGTCAAATCTTGCCCTATAAATTGGAAAACATCATGCAAAATCCCTAGTTTAATCTCCACCAAAGCACATATCCATTATAGATTGTCTATTCAAATACATCGGCTTGAACATGTACACATCTAATGTCAAATAAAACTTGATTGCTAGAGTGGATACAATCATGGTTACATTGAGTATTCATATGACCACATCAAAAGGCCAAAGTCCTATACAACATAATATGGGGAATTGGTTAGATATTTTCCTTTCCTATTCCTTGTTCCATTTGTTACATGTAGAGTCTATTGTTGTCTATTTTAATTTTTTAGATCAAGTTTCAGCTATGAATGTTGCATGTAATTTTTACAAAATAATATTAGATGATCTTGGTTTTTTTATACATGTATATCAAGAAATCCTCCACATAATAAGGCCTAAATCTTGATGTTGATAGTTCACCTTCAATCCATTTGTGTGCAATTTTATCAAACCTTAAGCATGGTTCTACCCTCTAGAATGTAGGGTTGTTAAGATTAAAGTTTCCAAGGTTCCATTGAGTCGAACTATAAAGTTCTTGTTGAATGTGTGTTTTATCACCCATGTCATCACAAACAAGGCTTGTTATGTGTTTTTTTATAGTAATTACTACCCCTACCTTTTCTCTCTTATGACCTTATCCAAATTTCATTTCTTCCAAATCTTACAAATTAAAAACTAGAATACTAAGGTATATATAAGCCATCTCTTCCAAATTTCACAAATTAAAAATTATAATACTAGGGTTTATCCAAATGAGATGTACATGGAATCTTCTCAACCTATTTATTTATTTCTTGGAGTTTTGGAGATGTACCTTACATAATATATACATTATAAATTGTACATGTTCATGAAACAATGCATACTGGAGTAGTACACTATAATTAGGATACATAAAACATAATCATTTTAAACTAATATAATCATTATATTTGATATAGTTAACTTTTGAAATTTGGTGTTATTTTGAGTGGGCATTGTTTCATTAAAAGGGTACAACTATTTCATACTTGTCCCATAGAATAAGGTATATGTCAAAAAATAAAATTTATCCCAAAAAAAAAATCCACTAATGTTATTATTAACAAAAGTAAAGATTTTGTTGTAACTTTTTCTCATTCACAATATGCTATCCCAAATTTACTTCCTCTATATTTCTCAAAACTTAACAAAAATACTAAGAACTACTTAAGTCTACTTTAGAGAGGAATATCTTTACATAGGATTTTCTAAGTAACTTAGTATATAGGTGAAATTGGATCTATACTTATATTAAATTATAGTTAGTACATATAAAACATAATCATACTCATTTTATGCTAGAATAAAAACAATAATTTTGTATAGTTAGTTTTGTCATATATGAAGTTATTTTCTAATTTGTTTGTTTTAATTTTCTCATCATGTTCCCTTCATCTAGCTTTTTTGGTATATTTAGACATTTGTTTAGTTATTTTGGGTAAATTTGTACATATTTAAGTGTTATAAAAAAAAACAATGTACATTGTATTGATGAAGTCATAAATTTGTATCTATACAAAGCCAAGCTTAGTGAAATATAATCTTTTAGAAAAAAGAATCATAAAGTAATCAAAGTTCAAAATTTTTAGATTTGGCTATTCTCAATAGAATTTAAATTCCAAATTTAGGTTTATAGAAAATAAAAAATATTAAATAACCATAAAATTTGTAATACATAATGTTTTATATAGATGAAGTTTAAAGTTAAAATAAATAAAGATAATAAAAATCATTACTAAAAAGAAATTGAAATATTACAAATATTTTATCAATCTCTGTATGATTCATAAGAAACTATTTTTGGAACATTATATACAGTTAAAAAACGAAATGAGCATTAGTAAAAATTCAATTATAAATGTTTATGATATCCAATTATTTATGATATCCAAAGTGAAATTGGTTGTTGGATCAACTCAAAAACACCATAGGATACAAAGGAGCTTTAAGATGACCACCCCTTTCATTTAACATGCCATCTCTTTAACAATATTTCTTAATAATATAAAAAGAATTATACCAACTTTCATAAGTTAATTACTCTCCAAGTTACTTTCGTTTTATTATGTTCAAAACATATTTAGTTTGATTTTCATTATTTAATTACTTGATGATTTTGATAATTTCATGTTACTATATGCAAATATATAGATTATTTCAAGTGTGTATTAAACTTTATGTATCTCATGGAAAGACAAACATCAACATTCTCATTAATAATGTAACATCCCGCTCTGGCGCACTGAGCGAACTTATTCTTTGAGGACACTTGCTCGCAAGTGATCTAGATTATTATGCTATTAAAACTTTTGATTTTGATTATGAGGCGTTATGGGTTGATGACATATTGTTTTACCGCTTTGACATAGACATGTTCTATTGACTCGGTTTACTGAGTGTGTATGATTTTGGACCTAGAGGATCCCGAGGCATCGATGGAACCCCTTGGACTCTGGATCGAGTCGGGAAGTGTACCATTGGGGTTTGATTGTTTTACTGTGATTTTAGCGCTTCTAATTAGATGATATGATATGCATATATTCTGACATGATTCATTGATGGTGTAGGCTGACGATAGCTTGCCAACCAGACTCACATGTGTAGTAAAGAGGTCACGCACGACCACCAGAGATGTTGAGGGAGAGGTGTGGACAACAGCCCTGCCACAGCCTAGTAGCACTCCCACCATGGCTCGAACTGTAGGTTAACGATTACCTAGTTTGAGAGGAGCCACGATGTCGTGAGGGTAGACTGCGATAGTCACTCATGATGATTCTAAGGGGTGTGCAATAAGGCGGGGGTCTTATTCCTTAGAGGCCCTTAGTCTCCCACAAGTTCACCTGGCGGAGTGTTGACTCCAGAGGTTATTGATGTCTACCAAGTCAGTCAAGAGGCGAGTGGCACCCTTGGAGCACGTAGTGCATCTTGAAGGGCACGCCATGGAAAGGAAACATATTGAGGTGAGTGGCACCCTTGGAGCACATAGTGCGTCCTGAAGGGCACGTTGCGCAAGGGAACAGATGAGGCGAGTGGCACACTTGGAGGACCTAGTGCGTTCTGAAGGGCACGTCGTGTTATTGATGATAGAGGAATGAACCTAGATGGCCTTAGGATGAGTAATGTGTTAAGTATTTTTAAAACAAATTCCCTAATTAAATGTCGCCCAATACGAAAATTTAAGATTTAAGTCTAAACTATGCTAGTGGTAAAATTTTGTCTCTCTATAAAATAATAATAATAATAATAACCACATGAATAATAATTATGATCTTCATCAAATATTGTAACATAAAGGGATAAAGAAATTAATTGTTTCAAAAAAAATCTATTGGATTAAAATTTAAAAAGGGAATTAATTGTCTTATTATTTTGATAATGTAAAATATACTAATTAATGAAAAAAGGGAAAAATGGGTTAAATTCCACACCTACGTTTTTGAGTTCTAAGTAAAAAGGGGAAAGAGGGAAAATCTAAAATATTAGGAACTAGGAAAAGAGGTAAACATAAAAAGGGAAAAAGAGGAACTTAAGGAAAACAAAAAAAAGCGGAAAGTCAACTTAGTAAATAATCTACCATTTAAGAGCTTTCTAATTTAAACTGAATTAGAAAATTAATAAAAGGGAAAGCCTTTAAAACCTATAAGGGAATTTGGGGACACCTAGGAGTGATTCTAGGAGTAACTCTAGGTGGGTGAGGGAAATAAGATAATTAAATAATTAAAGAAATTAAATAATGCAGGAATGTAGGGGATGGGGGACACTTGTACGAAGAAGATTTTTTAGGAATTTATTTTTAAAAATTTATTTAAATGAGATTTTAGGAAAGAAAGGAAGTTTGAAACTCTATATAATGAAGAAGGGAGAAGGATGAAAGGTGGATCTTCTGTTTGTGTAACGTTACGCTGCAAAATTATCTACATGACTGATTTACTTGTGGGAGTTGGGGATACCCAGCTCGGAGAGGAGTGGTATCTCAGCCTTGCGAAGCAAGCTAGGAGCTAGTCAAAAACTCTGGATAGTGTGTGTGGCCCCTTTGCGGCTTAGGGGGGTTAAGGGGGAAGAAGAGTACCCCTAGCATTGGCTGGGAGGTACCAGTGAAGTCTCTCCAGTCGACAAGCCAGAGTTGCATGGAGCATGCAGACGACACTTGGAGCAGGCGATCAGGCAACGATACACTCTCTTCATTTTGTTTGGTAGATTGTATTAGGACTTATGTTTGGATCTACTTATTCATTGGAAAGGTAAACTGATGCATTTTTAAGTTAATGATGGAAACTTTTCTTAGCTTATCTCAATGGTTGTTGTCTCCTATGGCCTTGTTTTTCCCGCATGTCTTGACCACCTGGTTGCGACTGATTGTGTCCTTAATGGTTGTTTCCTTTCATCCTTAAATCCTCAGTCCTCGCCTGAGCAGTCAGCCAGGAGCCTGATCTACGGTCGTCGCCTTAGTGTTAAAAGACCTATGGATCTCAATGCCTTGCTTTTCTATGCAAGGATGATGTGTGAAGGATGGACCTGATAGCCATCTACCCAGTGGTTGCTTGTGCTCGATTGATGGTCTTTGCGCCTTTTTGTATTGTATGCTTCCGCCACTGTTATAATTCCTATTCCCTAGTTGACTCTACATTTAAATGTTTTTTGGGCTAGTTAGCTCTGCGCTTAATGCGCCCCCTTGTGATTCCACTCTGCGTTTTTTTTATCACCTCCCAATGACAGTTTTACCTGCCTCGTTTTAGGATTTTTTCATAGATTTTAGTGTAAGGGCGGGATTTTTGTGACTGTAATTTGTTTCGTTGCACAAGAAATCTGTCCCTCTACCCTGCTCGATTTTTATGCCTGGATTTATATGTCTAAATCAAATTTCTACCTATGTTTTTGACTATGTTTTCTGCCTGCGTTTCTGTTTTGACTCTTATTGGGGGTTGGACGTATGTGGTGGATTGGTAATGTGTGAAGGAGAAATTGTTGGTGTTGGACAAGATGTGGGGTCAAACCTCCGGCCGATGCTCTTGGGTTGCGTTTTGTTTTTATTTTGTGAGTGGTTGGTCGTGTTCTGCCCCTTTTTATTTTTATTTTTTTGGTGGTTGACGCATTTTGCAAAATTGTGACCCATGGCCTTCCCTTCTTGTGGCTTTCGTAGATTGCACTAGTCGTTGACTGGGACCTTGAGCTCTCCTCGGTGCTTTATGTAGGTAGCATTTCATTGAGACTTGATTGGGATTTGAGATTAGAGTTTGGGTTAGATAACCACAAACCCAATGTTTTGTTTTTCGCAGTCGACTTCCATTTACGATTTAGAGCTGCAGGCCTTTCAGACAACATTGTTCCACAGTTTCTGCTCTGAGTTTTCTTTTACCTTTTCCTGTGTCCACGAGTTACCTTCCTACGTTTTTTTTTTTTTCATGTGCCCGTGTGTTGGGTTGGGAATTACACGCTGGGTGGGCACATGCGTGAATGGTGGTGATTCTCTAGATGTGTGTTATGTCCATTCCTAAGTGACTGTAGCCTTAATGTAAGCGAGTAGTGCTATCTTCATTGTGTAGCGACTTCCTGAGGATCTCACCCTAAACCCTGTCTAGTCCCAACATATTTCTTTAATTTTATTGATAACTTGTTTTTGGTTTGGTCAATACAGCTAAATGACAGGTTGAGATTTATTTGCGCATCAGTATTTAATAGTATCATTCTACCTTATATTAGTTACTGATTTATTAATGTTAATGACTAGTATGATTGTGATTTGGATTAAATTAGATTTATATGCACAGATTTTACCCACACGGACTTAACAATTGTGCGCTTAGATTTGTAAGCATAGTCCTCAACTTACACTCATTTTTACTCGCTCAGACTTGGATTATTGCACTCATATTTTAGGCACAGACTTCAATTTGACTTGTGCTTTTCACTTCAAATTTAAAGGATTCATGCATAGTATTACTCAGAAAGTTATTATTGTTGCTCAACGTGTATTATCCAACGCCTTGGGTTAGCGTGCTACCAGGAGATGGCTCGCATGAAAATCGGGGTAATTTAAGGTTGAACATATGTGTGGCTATTTGTTGTTGCATATTTATGTTCTTAAAAGCCCTTCAACATCTTGGATTCATCTCAATATTGAAGTCGGAGTTGGTGCCTTTGTTTCTATTGTTGTTTCATTATAAGGAATTGTGCAATAGTTTTATTTATTAAAAGTTGTTTGTGTTTTTATCAACGCCCTTTTTAAAACCGATTCTAGTGTTCCTATTTTACTTTACAGTGACAAACAAATTCTTCCAATTTACTTCTCTTTAGTCCACCCTTCTCCTAAATTAATATTATCATTATATAAAGTTTAACAATGTCCTCTTTTATATTTAAAAAAAAGGTCCAACAAGTTTACCTTTATTATTCTAAATGAGCTAGGTGATAAGGATTACTAGAATGAACACCCTCATGAAAATATAGTTTTATTTATTAAATGAATAAGTTGACAAAGAATTATAGTAGAAATAAAACCACCTTTATCATCTTTTAGTTCGTCCTTTTATAAAATTTTGCATGACAATTATGTTACTGATAAGTTGTTGACTTTGTACAATTCTGTTCGGAATAGTAATTAAATTTTTCACCGTGAATTATGTGTAGATTCCCTAGCCCCATGAATTGCATTATCTATGAGTGATGTAGTTAATAAATTGGCCGTGTGCACTGATTAACGATGCCCAAGGTTAATTAAGTGGCTAGAGATGTCATTTGTGTCGAATAGTTAATGTAATCGAGACCTGTTGCTCACACAAAACTCCATAATTGAAATCAGACTCGTTGAGTTGACTCTTTGTGCACACTAAATTGTATGTAATCGATGATGGATGTAGATATTTATTTTTTGATTGTTTAATTTTGTTCTTGAGTGATGGTTTAAACTTAGTTTATTTCTTATGTGCATGAAAATTTAAGGTATTGAATGGTGTATTGCATAATGTTTATATTTTACTTCTTGATCGCCATGAAGCGTCAATGTAATGAATGGTTGTCGGTTATTTACCTCTTGCACCATGAAAAATAGAATGATGAAATGGAGGATTGTTGATGTTGTAGATTAGCTAATTTCTTGGATTGATTGTGTGGGTGGGATGTAGACACCTCCTTGTTCCTCAGAATAGACACCATCCCTAAGACCTGAAATGGTCAAAATCGATGGGAACCTGGGCTTGAGCATTGCTTATGTGTCTCAGAGGTCCTAACCATTGCAGGGTAGGACGGGCCGGTAGTCATTCTTATTCTTCATCAGTTGAATGACGTACATTGCTTCCAAGTGCTTGATGTGCTTTTATGTTAGGCTGTTATGTTGTTGTTTTGCATGCATGGTGTTCATCGTCATGTTGCGATGTTGCATATAATGTCATTATTACCTTCCTACACACAAAATAAAAATAAAAATTACACTTGTTATGTGAGGCTTGTTGTCGTAACCGAATGGGAGGTTTGTTACATATGGTATCAGAGTGGCTTCGACCCATGACTTGGGATCGCTATGGATTTCATTGGTAAGATTTGATTATAATGTTACTAATTGAGTTGACTTGTATTCATGCAGGTAATCATGGTTAGAGGATGTCGTGGAAGAATACGACGGGGTGTTAGGGGAGGAGGCGCGACACCTCCAGTAGCATCCATGCCTAAGGGGTCTAACCCCCCAGGGAGACGAGCAGGTTCTCAGACAAGAGTAGATAGTAGTTGGTGATGTAGTCAGAATGATGAGATTTTTTCAGCGCATGTCTGAGGCACTAATCAACCGTTTGGAAAGAGATGAGGTCAGGGCACCAACCCCATTGAGGTTCCACCACGCGCTCTAGTCGATACTGATAGCGTTCACTGTGAACTTGAGAAGGTCAAATTTCCTAAGTTCTTTGGTGCCCCGGACGACGCAGCCACCGAGGCATGGTTGGAGAACATGGCGATGTGCTTTGCACTTCGCGATTATACCTCCAACATGAAGGTCTGCATGGCGGTCTTTCAACTGAAGGGGAGCGCTCTTCTATGGTGGAAGATGCTCCTACCATAGTTGAAAGTGGTCGTCGAAGACGTGTCATGGGAATTGTTCAAGGAATGGTTCCGAGAGAGGTACCTTTCAAAGGAATTCATTGAGCGTCAGCTCAATGAGTTCAACACCTTACTACAGGGAGGTCGTACAGTGCCTGAGTACGAGGCCCATTTTATGGAGCTGCTCTAGTATGCTCCAAAACTTAACATTGAGAAACTTAAGGTCAACAGGTTTGTGTTCGGCCTTAATGGAAACATACGTGCAAAGGTCAGGATTCTGATGCCTCAAACTTTGCATGTTATAATCCAGAAGGCCCTCATAGTAGAGGAGGAGCTTATCAGCCAGGGTCAGACCAGGACCCCAACGAGACCAGCAGGGCAGGTGTAATCTAGATCACAAGAGCATCAGACACCAGCCAGACATACGAAGGGATATCGTGGCTTCCAGAGGGGATCCACCTTCACTACACCTCGACGATTGACGCCTCATCAACAAACATCTTATTGGGGACCACAACATCAATAGCAACATCGACCAAAGAAGCAATAGTTTAGGCCTGTTCAGCAGAACAGACCAGGATTCCAGGCTAGCGGGCCATCATCTTCTACTTCGGGTACCAGGACTATTGGGCCAAAGAAGGGGTGTTGGATGTGTGGGGAGCCACACTATCAGTCCGACTGACCTATGGAGAGGACTAGAGCGTTTGAATCAACTGGACCCACTACCATGGGAGATATGGGCAAGGCCCATTGGATTCATGTGATGGTGAATAATTGCCAGGAAGACCATCAATCGAATTTGCTTGAGACGACAGGTACCATTGCTGACCAGACCCTTAGTATTTTGATAGATCCCGGTGCTACCAAGAGTTTCATTTCTAGTGCAGTGCTAAAAAGGATTAAGGTAAAAGTATTCAAATAGGATGAGTTTAGCTTCGTAGAGATGGCATCAGGAGCCAAAGAAAAGGTTGGAGAAAAGGTTATGGGATGTATCCTTAACCTAGGAGAGTTTGTCACAAGGGGCAACCTGTACGTCATGATCCTAGTATCGTATGTTGTCATGATTGGTATAGATTGGTTGGAATCGCATGAGGCGATACTCAACTGTAAGATAAAATGGTTGAGCTTGGTCAATGACGAGGGACAGAGACGTGTGATTGTAGGCCGAAACCAGGGAGTTTTCCTAAGGTTCATCTCTTCCTTGCAACTTCGGAAGAGCATGCACAAGGGGTGCAAGCTTTATGTGATCCTTGCGTTAAACAAGAAGGGAGTAGCAGAAGGTCTAGAACACCTTCCAGTGGTGAGAGAGTTTGCAAACGTGTTTTCGAAGGAGTCACCTAGGATGGAGGCGGAGAGGGAATTGGAGTTTACCATAGACATAAAAATGGAGACAGAACCGATAGCAAGAACGCCTTATCGGATGTCGACCCCATATTTACAAGAGTTGAAAATGCAACTGAAGGAGTTGTTGGACCTGGGTCTGATACGTCCAAGCGTGTCACCGTGGGGTGTGCCTGTTATTTTCATTCGAAAGAAGGATGGGTCATGGAGGCTCTGCATTGACTACCGTCAATTTAACAAGGCCACGATTAAGAATCAATATTTGTTGTCGAGGATTGATGATATGTTCGATCAAATGAAGGGCGCGACAGTGTTCCCCAAGATCGATTTGCGATCAGGGTATCACCAGTTATGGATCAAGGAGGATGACGTCCCTAAGAATACCTTTAAGATGAGGTTTGGACATTATGAGTTTACTGTTTTACCATTTGGACTAACAAACGCCCCTGGGGTATTTATGAGTTTGATGAACGGGGTGTTCCGCAAGTACTTGGATAAGTTCGTCCAAGTATTCATTGAAGATATTTTGATTTACTCTCAAAATATAGAGGATCATGACGAGCACTTGCGCTTGGTACTACAGTGTTTGCGAGAGCACAAATTGTATCAGAAGTTGTCCAAATGCTCATTTTATAAATCAAAGATTCACTTCTTAGGGCATGTCATCTCCGGCGAAGGCATCACCATAGATCCAGCCAAGGTCGAGGCTATTATGGAATGGCTTGCACCGACGAATGTCTCGGAGGTGCGTAGCTTCATGGGTTTAGCAAGACACTATCGACTGTTCATCGAGGGGTTTTAGAAGATAGCAAATCCGATCACAGAGTTGCAGAAGAAGAACAAGAAGTTTGTTTGGACCGAGAAATGCGCAGAAGCATTTCGTAGGCTCAAGGGACTGTTGAAAACAACACCAATACTAAAGGTCCTTGACATGGATGCGGACTTATTGGTATGCACTGACGCATCCAAGGAAGGCTTAGGCAGAGTTTTGATGCAAGATGGACGAGTGATCGCTTACATTTCGAGGAAACTGAGAAGGCATGAGGAGAACTACGCAACACACGATTTGGAGTTGTTAGCCATCATATATGCCTTGAAGGTTTGGAGACACTACCTTTTTGGATGAAAATTTGAACTAAAGACTGACCATTGTGGACTACATGCACATATTTACACAAAGTGACATAAACACGCGACAATGACGTTGGTCAAAATTGCTTAGCGAGTACAACTTTGAGATTACTTACATAAAAGGCATAGTGAGTTGTGTGGCTGACGCATTGAGTCGGAGACCACGCATATTTTCGGTGCTTCCTCTTCAGAAGAATCTATGTGAAAATATTCTAACTTTACAGCATGATGATGACTGGTACAAAGAGGTCGATGGTTTTATCTAACAAAACACAATGATGGTACCATGATTTGAAGGATTTTCATTTGATAGCGATGGATTATTGAGGTTTAAAAATCGGATCTGTTATCCCCGATATCTAGGGATAACTAGGAGATCATGTCTCGAGGCCCACAGGTCCTAGACATGAAGTACTGAGAGCAGGATCAACTTGAGCATGGCCCTGGAGGGCCCATTCTTCTTCTTCGCCAGACTTGTCCTGTCAACAGCACCAGCTTCCATTACCATCAGCTTGGACTTGCATCAGAGAGGACTCTTGCTCCATGAGGTAATTGGTCCAAGGTATCATGGTATGTGTCATGTTTGATCGTTATAACCTTCTTATATATGCATTAGGTTCCTGTCATTTATGATAACTACTTGGATATTACACTAATCCACTTGACCATTGTTGGGGTGATTGA
>JASDQU010284521.1:2793-14372 GCA_032191745.1 Picea mariana
ATTAAATATGTGAATGATTTACATTGTTGCAAATAATTGATTAAATATGTGAATGTTTTACATTGTTGCAAATAACAGAGGTGTAATCTATTGGATAAGGCATTAATGAAATCATTATATCAAAATGCAATAACATAAATATAAAAAAAAATATTATTATAAAAAGTATTTATAAAAAAATAATATGTAAAATATATACATATCGGTGCATTCTTTTGAACTATCAAAATGGTGTCTGAAATAATAAAGAAATCAGTGGTTTTTAAGTGGTTATGTGCATCGATGCATATTAAGCATATTGAAGCACCAATGCATATTAATTATACTGAAGCATCGATGCATATAATGTTATATAATATTATCATTTCATATTTTTACAGTGGACATGTGATAAATACGCCATGATTCTTTAAATATAATAACAACACCAATTGTTTAAATAAAATAATCACACCAATTATTTATACGTAATAGAAGCATCGATGCTTTAGAACAAAGGATTATTCGGACATCTCACTCGAATATTTGAAATTTCAGTACCTTTTGGTGCACAGGGTAATACAGGCATCGACACATACAGATTATACAAGCATTGGGATAGACATAACATAAAAGCACACTGGTGTTGCATACAACAAAATGGGAATATGGGGCATAATAACTATAAACACACCAATGCTTTTTCGTCCTATGTATGCACCAGGGCATTGATGTAATGGTGAATTGGCACATTTTCATTCTATGTATGCACTGATGCATTTCATGTAATGGCACATCAGTTCCTTTTTTGTTTTATGTACGCACCGAGAATTTATGTAATGGCACACTGATGCATTTTTGGTTTTATGTATGTTCCGAAGCATTTTATGTAAGGTAGTTCTGATACATTTTATGTTTAGGTACGCACTGGGGTGTTGTTTTTAATGGTGCACCAATGCGTTTTGACAATAAAAGCACTGAAAAAGAAACATCTCCTACAACCTCTTCTTGCCCAAATTTTTTTAGTTAGATGGAACATCCATTAAAACCTCTGCTAAAACCTTTGCATCCAATAGATGAGGTTGTAGCGGAGGTTTTTTTCAAAACATTTCCACATTTTGTAACACTAAAAACCTCAACAAAAGCCTTCTCTATAAGGTGTTCTCCTTGTAGTGTATCCACTTGGATCATTGTACACTTTAGCAAGGCATTTCACATAGTGCTTTGACACCTATTCCTAGAAGGATTAAGCTTCTAGGTCTTTAATACTTGGTAGTTTCACTAGTTATGACACTTTATGAGTCCATCATTGGTATAATACATACAAGATCCGGTGATATAGAGGGATTCAAAAGCACTATAGGAGTTAAACAATGTTTTTTTCTCTCTCCTAAAATTTTTAGGCTCTACATTGAATGAACTAGAGGAGTTTATAACAAACACATTGGGAAATACATATGGTTGCTTTCTTTTTGGAGTGTATATTGTTATCCTTTTTCTTCTAGATAGCATTATCTTGACATCACACTCAATGAAATCCCTTGATGCATGAGCATCGCCAATGTCAAGCGAGTGTGGGGCAAGCGCCAACACATTTTAGGCACATGATAAATTGTTTAAAAACTTTTGAAGATAGATGCACCAAATGTAAATGTAACAGTTAAGGAGAGGCGTACTTATATATTGTAAAGGACCTTGAGCGATTCACTCTCGTCCATAGTAGGTAGAAGGCATTTATTTTAGTAGGTAGCTTTGAATTCTTAGAGTTGACAATTTTAGGAGTGGAGGGAAAACGGATATAGACACCCTCATTGTGTAATTGTAACATAGAAGGAGGATGCCAATTGAGAGCATAGTAGTGAAGAACATTACCAAGAAGGAGAAGAGAGCATACAGAGATGGAACAAAGAAACTGTAATTGTAAAACACCCATGTATAGAGATTAAGTTAATAGAAGAAGTCTTAATTCAGATTCATGGCGTTGTAGTTGTTTCTTGTATATGTATGTTGAATGGTATGTTCATAATTTTACTCTTTCTGTTATACATTTTCTTTTCTATGTTGTGTATGGATGATTTCTTGTTAAATGCTTGAAGTCTGAGAGAGAAAGAGTTAGGAAATGAGTTTCAATTGTTTCTCTATCTCAACGAGGGATCTTGCAAGGAGTGCAGTTGAATTGTCCGCAAGGAGTGCGTTGACAAAAAGGGTTCAGAGGTCTTATCTCTAAAGGCTCAGATAAGTTAACTCTTGGTCTCATTTTCCTCAAAGATGTAGTTAGTCATAGGATTCGTGCAATGTGTGCACAGACCAAGCTGGAGTCTAGGGTTTGAAACCTGAGAAGCTATTGAAGAATTGTCGCTGCAAGGAGTGCGCAGAGTTAAGGAAGTTCAGCATTGAAGTAATTGAAGGTTGTCACAAGGGGTGCGTGCAGGAGTTTCTTGAGAGACTCGAAGTCGTGGAAACTCTCAGAGAGACTCGAACCTGCGAAGCCATCGAAGGGAAGTGACGAACGCTCAGAATTCTTTGTAGAGAATTAGCGAAATCCCGCCAGCCGTCCGATTTGATAGAGAAGCAAGGAGGTTACAGTTGTTACCAGAGTTTCAAGCTCAGAAGATTGTGGGCCATTGGATCCTCACCTAGTTACCTGTCATCCGTAGGATCTGACAGGAGTTTCACGGGGGTTAAACTCTCGCGGGCAAGGTGTAGGTCCCGAAAGGCATCGGGATATCGGAGTTCAGAATATCGGAAGTCTAGAGGACAGGAGATTGGGTCACTTTATAGTGAAAACCCTGATTTTGATCTGGACTGTCCATCTTGAGCAGACACGTGGTGGAGATCCAGTACCCATTGGTATTTTGGCTACCGGGGTTTTAAGTTGACAGAGAAACTACGACATCGGGGAATCGCAAGTCACAAAATCCCAAGACTAAATCAGGACCGTCCATCAGTTGAGACAGGTGGCGATGATCAAGAGCCCGTAGACATTTTGCATGTCGGATTTTCGGGGTTCAGGAGGACAGGAGGACATCGGCATTTGACTTCGCAAAATCGTGAACGATTGAGGACTGTCCATCAGTTGGGAAACGTGGTGGAGATCGAAATTCATCGGCATTTCAGGATTCGGCGTTTCGCGAATCCTAGAGACAGGAAACACACACGTTTTGGAACTGCGAAGTTTGAAACCCCAATAAGGAGGAAATTTCTATTGTGGGGCCGACTAACGTCATTTCAACATATAGGAGGTCAGGAATCGGAACTTCAGGAGTTCTGAGGGAAAGAACCCACAATCATTTTGGTTCCCGAAGCCACGAAGTGACGAGGACTGTCCATCTCAGAGGGGACGCGTGGCAACAATCTAGGTCTTCGAAGGGAAATCCTGAAAGGGAGACCATTTTGGGATATCAGGATTCAGAGGATCGAGAATCCTGAGGACAAGGGGTCCATGCATTTCGGCATTCGAAAGCCCGAAATCGCAAAAGACTTAGGATTGCGATCATATGAAATAGTGGTCACATGGACCAAAAGGTAGCCACAGGGACTAACCATTGTTGAAGTCATTTCATCATTTCGGGGTATCGGAGATCGGGGGATCGAGAAGGTTGAGGTTCTCGACAACGGGAATCGTAAAACCTCGAGACCCGAAATTTCGGTTGGGAAGAGACCAGGTATGCACAGAAGTTGTGACAGAGGGAAAAGGAAGGACCTGTGAATAGGGTTTTGAACAGAGATTCTAGTGAGGAATCGAAAGAGCCACTTCAGTTAGAAGGTGAAGTTAGAACGATCCATTAAGACCGGGAGGTCAGTGCAGAGGCTTTGCTGAGGCAAAGGTGATGTCTATGCCAGGTTTGGTATCAGAGCCCAGAAAGGGTTCTTTTATTTTTGTAGCAAGGAAAAGGAAAATTCACCATGCCATCAAGAAGAAGGGACAGACAAACATCCGATCTGCTAGAGGAAAGGGAAATACCAAGAAGAAGAGGTAGGCAGGTGCCTGACCCAGCCATGGCAAGAGAAATGCATGATTTACATGCCAGACTTGAGGACATGGAGACAACACAGAGACGCACAGTCGGTATTGGGGATCTTAGTGGTTCTGAAAGTGAAAATGAAGTTGAACATGAAGAAGAAAAAGTTTTAGCAAAAGATGCCACAAATGAACGCTTGATTAGAGTTGTTGCAAGGATGGGTGCCAGGGAAAAAATGGACATCCCAGTTTATGAAGGAAACCTAGACGTTGAAGAGCTTCTAGACTCGATTAGAGCTCTGGACACTTATTTTGACTATGAAGATGTCGAGGAAGACAAGAAGGTCAGACATGTCATCACAAGATTGAAAGGACATGCAGCATTGTGGTGGGATGAACTACAAGCTGACAGATGCTACAAAGGCAAGCAAAAAATCAAGAGTTGGGATAGGATGATTGCGAAGATGAAGGCAAAATTCATTCCCATAGATTACCAGATTACTCTGTTTCAAAGGATGCAAAATTTGAGACAGAAGTTGATGACACTGAAGGAATATACTGAAGAATTCTACAGGCTGAACATCAGGGCAGGTCATCGAGAAAGCGATGATGAAAAGGTTGCCAGGTACATGAATGGCCTGAGATACGACATTCAGGATGAGATGAGCATGGTAACCATCCAAACGGTGGAAGATGCTTATCAGATGGCTCTAAAAGTTGAAGAGAAGCTGAACCGAAAACAAGGTCAGAGAGGTCGAGGCAGAAGTCAAGCCAGGGGAAGATCAGTTGTCCAAGATAAAAACTAGAAACCCAAGGTGGACTGGAAGAAATATCAGATTCAAACTGAAAGAGGTGGAACCTCACAGTGAGGGCAATATGCTGAACAGAGAGGGAAGCATACCGAATAAAGAGGAGATTATGCTGATAATAATATTTTTCCTCGTACTAGAGGTAGAGGAAGAGGAAGAGGTGGAGTAATAAAGTGCTTCACATGTGGAAAAAATGGACACAAATATTATGAATTTCCATACAAGAAGAAAGAGAGTGGAGAGACTCACATCGCCGAAGCACAGAGGCAAAATGTTGAGGCAGAGGATGCTGAAGGCGGAAGATCACTGATGATGCGAAAAGTTCTCTTAACACCAGAGAAGGAGGTGTAAAATCCGGTACAAAGGAACAGACTTTTTCGGACTGCTTGCAAAACCAAGGACAGGGTATGCAAGGTCATTGTGGACAGTGGTAGCACAGATAATCGCGTTTCAATGGAGATGGTAGAAAAGCTAGAGCTAGAGATGAGTGAACATCCAAGTCCATATAGAGTTTCATGGCTACAAAAAGGACATCAGGTAAATGTCACTAAACAATGTTTAGTTGAATTTAAGATAGGAGGATATAATGATAATATACTCTATGATGTTATTCCCATGGATGTTTGTCATCTATTTTTGGGTAGACCGTGGCAATATGACAGGAATGTGATTCATGATGGTAGGATGAATACATACACCCTAGAGAGGAATGGGAGAACTCACATGTTGCTTCCAATCAAAGATAAGGAAGTGAAACCTGAAGTAAGTAACACTGTTCTTCTCATGAGTGGGAAGGAACTCCTTAATGAGGTCAAGAAGAAGGAGGAATCACAATTCATTGTGGTCATGAAGCCAATGATTGTTTTAACCAGCGCAAGGATAGATTATCTACCAGAAGAAGTTCAGGAATTGCTGGAAGAGTTCGCTGACATAGTAGTGGACGAACTACCTCGTTCATTGCCACCAATCAGGAGTGTGAGTCATCATATTGATCTCATACCTGGAGCCAGTTTACCAAACAAAGCAGCGTGCAGATTAACGCCGTAGGAGAATGAAGAGGTCAAAAGACAAGTCCAAGATTTGTTAGATAAAGGGTTGGTTAGAGAAAGCTTGAGTCCATGTGTTGTTCCGACAGTACTCAGTCCAAAGAAAGACAAAGGCTGCAGGATGTGTATTGATTCAAGGGAAATCAACAAGATAACCATCAGGTATAGATTTCCATTGCCAAGGATGGATGATCCGATGGATTGCTTAAGTGGAGCAAAAAAAATTTCGAAGATTGATTTGAAAAGTGGATATCACCAGATTCGTATGAGGGAAGGTGATGAATGGAAAATAGCCTTCAAGACTAACGAAGGGTTGTATGAATGGCTTGTTATGCCGTTTGGGTTAACAAACATGCCAAGTACCTTCATGAGGTTGATGAACGAAGTCCTGAAGGAATTCATCGGAAAATTTGTCATTGTGTATCTGGATGATATACTAATCTTCAGTAAAATAGAGGCAGAGCATCTAAAACACTTAGCTACAGTGATGAAGAGATTACAGCAAGAGAAGCTGCTAATAAACATGAAGAAATCCTCATTCATGAAGACAGAACTCATCTATTTGGGCTTTGTTATTTCTGCAAATAAATTGAGGATGGATCCAGATAAGGTGGAGGTGATCAAGAATTGGCCATCACCGAAGAGCATATTTGAGGTAAGAAGTTTTCACGGATTGGCTAGTTTCTACCGGAATTTCATCAGGAATTTTAGTGGAATTAGTGCACCAATGATGGACACGATGAAGAAAAGACACAAATCTTTTCACTGGATAGAAGAGGCTAAGAAGAGCTTTAATCTATTGAAGAGGAAAATCATGGAACAACCAATTTTGGTGTTGCTTGATTTCCAAAAGACATTTCAAGTGAAATGCGATGCAAGTGGATTTTCAATAGGGGCAGTCTTGAGTCAAGAAGATAGGCCGATAGCATACTTCAGTGAGAAGCTGAATGAAGTGAAAGTGAAGTACTCCACATATGACAAGGAGTTCTATGCTATCATTCAGGCATTGAAGAAGTGGAGACACTATTTGATTCCGAAGGAGTTTGTCTTATACAGTGACAATCATGCACTGCAGTTTGTGACTCAACAGGAAAAGTTGAATCAAAGGCATGTAAAATGGGTTGAATACATGCAGAATTTTACTTTTGTAATTAAGCATATTTCTGGAACTGCTAACAAAATTGTTGATGCTTTGAGCAGGAAATGTTTGCTATTGCAGGAGTTCAAAGTTAAAACACTGGGTTTTGATGACCTTAGGAACATGTATAGAGATGATCTGGATATTAAGAAGGCATATGAAGCAGCTGAGAATCCAATTCTCAGAGATAGAAGCCAATGGATAGAATACATAATCCGGGAAGGATTGTTGTTTAAAGGTAATCAACTTTGTATTCCAAAATGCTCCATGAGAGAGAATTTGTTGAAGGAGAAACACAATGGAGGATTGATCGGGCACTTTGGTCATGAAAAGACATTCAAAAAACTAAATGAGTCATATTTTTGGTTGGGAATACAAGCAGATGTCAAGAGACTCGTGGACAGATGCAGAATTTTTCATCATTCGAAAGGAAAGAGACAGAATGCAGGATTTTATCAACCATTGCCAATACCTGAGAGGTCGTGGGATGCAGTGAGCATGGATTTCATATTGGGGTTGACAAGAACACAAAGAGGGTTTGACTCAATCTTTGTGGTGGTGGATAGATTTTCCAAAATGGCACACTTTATTCCATGTCAGAAAACCAGTGACGCAACTCACATTGCGAATATGTTTTTCAAAGAAGTCATTCGACTTCATGGCTTACCAAGGAGCATAGTTTCGGATCGAGACACTAAATTTGTAGGGAAATTTTGGAGGACCTTATGGAAGAAGATGGGAACTAATTTGTTGTTCAGTTCATCTTATCATCCTCAGACAGATGGACAGACAGAAGTGGTGAACAGGAGTTTAGGAGACTTGCTGAGGAGCTTGGTGATAGAACACCATAGCCAATGGGACAACATATTACCATAGGAAGAGTTTTATTATAACGACTCGGTTATAAGAAGCACAGGACAAAGTCCATTTCAAATTTTTTATGGCATGCAGTCGAGAGGAATTTCTGAGCTGGGAGATTCAGAACAGATTGCGACTAGGAGTGCTAGTGCAGAAGATTTTGTAGAGGAGATGAAAGAACTTCACAGTCAGGTGAAGGAGCATTTACAGAACTCGAGCCAGGAGTATAAGCGAAGAACAGATCAAAACAGAAGACAACTTTGGTTTGAGGTTGGTGATTTGATTCTGGCACATCTGAGAAAGGAAAGGTTCCTGAAGGGGACATATAACAAATTGAAGATGAAGAAGATCGGACCATGTAAGGTCTTGAAGAAATTTGGGGCAAATGCTTATGAGATTGAATAACCCGATGGGATCGTAATTTCTCCGATATTCAATGTCTCAGATTTGTACCCATACAAAACTGAGGAAGTAGGAACAAGTGATGAACAACCAGAGATCCAATGGGCAAAGCAGATGCCTATTGCAGAGAATCCACAGATGGAAAGCATACTAGACAAAAGAATTAGCAAGAAGACCAGAAGAAAACAATACTTTGAATACTTGGTCAAGTGGAAGGGACATCCAGTTGAAGATGCCAGCTGGGAGAATGAAGCAGATATTCAGAAGCATGGATAGACCATGCGAGAGCTCATGGATAGGAGCCCATGAAAATTTTCAAGTGAGGGAATATGATGCAAGAGCATCACCAATGTCAAGCGAGCGTGGGGCAAGCGCCAACGTATTTTAGGCACATGATAAATTGTTTAAAAACTTTTGAAGATAGATGCACCAAATGTAAATGTAACAGTTAAAGAGAGGCGTACTTATATATTGTAAAGGACCTTGAGAGATTCTCTCTCGTCCATAGTAGGTAGAAGGCATTTATGTTAGTAGGTAGCTTTGAATTCTCAGAGTTGACAGTTTTAGGAGTGGAGGGAAAACGGATATAGACACCCTCATTGTGTAATTGTAACATAGAAGGAGGATGCCAATTGAGAGCATAGTAGTGAAGAACATTACCAAGAAGGAGAAGAGAGCATATAGAGCTGGAACAGAGAAACTGTAATTGTAAAACACCCATGTACAAAGATTAAGTTAATAGAAGAAGTCTTAATTCAGATTCATGGTGTTGTAGTTGTTTCTTGTATATGTATGTTGAATGGTATGTTCATAATTTTAATCTTTCTATTATACATTTGATTTTCTATGTTGTGTATGGATGATTTCTTGTTAAATGCTTGAAGTATGAGAGAGAAAGAGTTAGGAAATGAGTTTCAATTGTTTCTCTATTTGAGTGAGGGATCCTGCAAGGAGTGCAGTTGAATTGTCCGCAAGGAGTGCATTGACAAAAAGGGTTCAGAGGTCTTATCTCTGAAGGCTCAGATAAGTTAACTCTTGTTCTCATTTTCCTCAAAGATGCAGTTAGGCATAGGAGTCATGCAATGTGTGCACAGACCAAGCTGGAATCCAGGGTTTGAAACCTGAGAAGCTATTGAAGGATTGTCGCTGCAAGGAGTGCACAGAGTTAAGGAAGTTCAGCACTGAAGTAATTAAAGGTTGCCGCAAGGAGTGCGTGCAGGAGTTTCTTGAGAAGCCGTCTGATTTGATAGAGAAGCAAGGAGGTTACGGTTGTTACCAAAGTTTCAAGCTCAGGAGATTGTGGGCTGTTGGATCCTCACCTAGTTACCCGTCAGCCATAGGATCTGATAGGAGTTGCACGGGGGTTAAACTCTTGTAGGCAGGGTGTAGGTCCCGAAAGGCATCGGGATATCAGAGTTTGGAATATCAAAAGTCTAGAGGATAGGAGATCAGGTCACTTTATAGTGAAAACCCCAATTTTGATCTGGACGGGCCATCTTGAGGAGACACGTGGCGGAGATCCAGCACCTGTCGATATTTTGGCTACCGGGATTTTAAGTTGATAGAAAAACTGTGACATCGGGGAATCGCAAGTCACGAAATCTTGAGACTGAATCAGGACCATCCATTAGTTGAGATAGGTGGCGACAATCAAGAGCTCGTTGGCATTTCGCATGTCGGATTTTCGTGGTTCAGGAGGACAGGAGGACATCGGCATTTGACTTCGCAAAATCGTGAATGATCGAGGACCGTCCATCGGTTGGGACACGTGGTGGAGATCAGAAGTCATCAACATTTTGGGATTCGACGTTTCCCGAATCCTGGAGACAGGAAACACACGCGTTTCGGAACTACGAAGTCCGAAACCCCAATAAGGAGGAAAGTTCTATTGTGGGGCCGACTGATGTCATTTCAACATATAGGAGGTCGGGAATCGGAACTTCGAGAGTTCCAAGGGAAAGAACCCACAAGCATTTTGGTTCCCGAAACCGCGAAGTGACGAGGACCGTCCATCTTAGAGGGAACGTGTGGCAACAATCTAGGTCTTCGAAGGGAAATCGTGAAAGGGAGATCATTTCGGGAAATCGGGATTCGGAGGATCGGGAATCCTGAGGACAAGGGGTCCATGCGTTTCAGCATTCAAAATCCCAAAATCGTGAAAGACTTAGGATTGCGATCATATGAAATAGTGGTCACATGGACCAAAAGGTAGCCACGGGGACTAACCGTTATTGAAGCCGTTTCGACATTTCAGGGTATCGGAGATAGGGGGATCGAGAAGGGGGATCGCGAAACCCCAAAACCTAAAATTTCGGTTGGGAAGAGACCAGGTATGCGCAGAATTTGTGACAGAGGGAAAAGGAAGGATCTGTGAATAGGGTTTTGAACAAAGATTCTAGTGAGGAATCGAAAGAGCCACTTCGGTTCGAAGGTGAAGTTAGAACGATCCGTTAATACCGGAAGGTCAGTGCAGAGGCTTTGCCGAGGCAAAGGTGACATCTGCGCCATCCCTTTAAAAACAACAAGACATCTTGGGATATTTTTCTGACTCCCGTGGGCTTCAAGGGAACTTTAGGAAAACAAAAGATTGTCACTCAACACCTTTAAGATAGAGGAAAATTTAATGACATGCTCACTTATAGGGTTGGGTGGGTGGATATGGTCTCATATTTGCATATATTTAGGAGTACTCTTATTAGACCACGCTTCAATATGACACTAGAAGTAGAGTCTCATTTAATCTAAGGTTACACCACGATTACTCCCCTTGAGAAGTAATATTTCCAACATCAATTTCAAGAAATCTAGGAAAATATATGTCTCTTTCACTCATTGGTCATACCTACTCTTCTTTGTGGATGTGATATGTGGATACCTTATTCTTTGAGTTACAAGTTGGCACTAGATAGAGCGAGTCCTAGTTTCGATGCTCTCCAAACACATCCACAAAAATATTTTAGTTCCTCATACAATCGTTCTTGTAGAGTTCAACATGGACCCACTAATTGATTTTGTGGTCTTCTAGGTTGTGATGATAATTCATAGTTTTAATATAATGGGAACCCTTTAGACAGGTCATCTCAGGTACCCATATCTTGCAGTTATGTATTCTATACATCATACATATAATAGGATCCACTCCCACTGGTATGTTGTAGCCTCCTTATTACTCCATATATTCAATGTTGATATTGATAGGCTATGTCCACATAACTTCTTGGTGGACACACTAAAGCTCTCCAAAATAGAGGTAAATGGGAGCATCTGAGAAGAGATCTTTAAATGTTATCTTTTTTGTGCATGAGTTGCAACTATAGTGCCACTCTCATTAAATATTTGTTAATATTTAATATATATCTTATTTTCAGTGATTGGCTCATTAGACC
>JASDQU010284527.1:0-14504 GCA_032191745.1 Picea mariana
AATAATAAAGGAAGGACCTGGCAATTTCTCTGGTGGACGTAGCCCACACTGGGTGAACCACGTAAATCTGTGTCTCTCTTGTATTGTGTGTCTTCTGTGTTTTGTTTCTGCATTTGTTTTATTTTATTGCTCCGCGGTCCTGTTTTTCTAACAAAATGATGGTCTGATAATTCAAAGGGGTTCTCATTTGCATTATACTTATCAAGAGAAGGCTTGGTGAATAAAATTTCACTAGAGTGAAATGAGTTCCTCTTGGTCTTAATTAATTTGTCCTAGTAGTGAAGAATATATATTGGGAGGGTGGGTAACTACTGAGGTCAAAATTGATTGAGCCTCGCTTATTGAAACAATGGGTTCATGTTGTGGGAGGAAATTATGTGAGGTAGTGATAGGGGAATCACTAAGTTTATTGCAATGAGTGCACACTAAATGAAGTGCTTGGACGAGTCCTAGGACGTTAGGGCATTAATGGTAGTGTGATTGTACAACTTTCAAATGACATAAGGGTGATAAGTGCAAAAATGAGTGTTTCATTTTTTCTTGGTTTTAACTTGGTTGTGGTGTGGATTGTGAATGCCCTTAGTATTATTAGCATTTCCTCGATGTTATTGATACTTATAGCATGTGTTCCTATTCTTACTCCCATGAACAATATTGGACAAACAATTTGGATTTGATGGGGGACCCAATTTTGGAAGAAATAGGAATAAGAGAGTGAAAACAGTTTAAAATGTGAGGAATGTGAATGTGTGTTCTCAACACTATTTATGAGGCCCATCGCAGAATGGGGGTTTGAGGGTTGTGCCCCCATAATATTTTTTTTCCAATATGGGTCTCAAAGACATGTCCCCAAAGGTAAAAAGTGCTTAGGTGATGAGAAATGTGGTTTTGGTGGCAAGTTCCAAAATGGTGAAACAACAAGAACACTTCTAGGACACTATCAAGGATCAAACGAATTAAAATGGCTAAAGAGGGCCTTCAAATTGAGATTTCCATTTGGGGTGATGAAATCTGCAAGGGGCATACCCAAGTGAAGGTTGAATGAGACAATTGTAGTGACCTAACCCAAGGTGATAAAATCCAAAGAAAAATGCAATGTCCATCTCAAGCACTACTCACAACCTCATACACAAATCACCTATGTAGAAATCTTAGGATTGGTCACCAAGTTACCTCTTCAAAATGAATGATCAAGTGGAACAATTGTAACTCAACTGTACATCTTGGCCAGGGACATATGGGATGAATCCCATGAATGAAACCCTAAGAGAAAGGCATCACTTTGAGTAATGTTCTTACCTAAATCAAGTCCCCTAATATGTGTCCATATTCCACTGCATAAGTGTGAGGAGGGAAGTAAAAAATTACTCATCTTGACCTATATATTTATACATGTGTGAAATGGCTTCTACTTTCCAAGAGAGAATTCCTCATTAATAAATGAATTATGCTCAATGTCATAAAATTCTAGTTTGAAACGCATAGTGGTGTTGGAATTTGTCCTCACAATCCTATTTCCAAGGTCCAAAACTATGCTAAATGTGAAAAATTTCTAATCAAATGTAACATACCCAACCACCAGCAGGGATGATTTTAAGGATGGAAATTTATTTTAAAATGTAGAAACCTTGGTGAATCTTACTAATGCTTCATATGCCAACTATAAACGTTTGGCGATATTTTTGTAAAAATATTCAAATTTCTAAGGATTTTATATAGTTTTTATAAAATTTTAGCGATTTTTAAGGTAAAATAATTTTATCCTATAGAATTTGGGCGAATAATTTTTAAAATAGCGAATCTCGTTTTTGAAAAAAACATGGAAAATTAGCCCATGAGCGAAATTTAGCCCCTAAAATCATCCATAAGGTCCACCAGCAGGTTGGATGCACTACTTCAAATCACACTTCAAGAATTGATTTCAAATTATGATAACAATTAATTAATAAATAATCATGAAATAAATGCAATAACCACACATGCAATAATCAAGATTCATGCTAGACATAAAAAGAATGCTTAATCATGCCATGCACAACAATAACGAGTAGGCAGACACATTAAAAATTACATATCCCAGAGATAATAATTAATACACAGTGGAAATAAATATACAAGAAGAGAAACAAATGACAAAGAGCACTTATCTTTAATAAAACCAATCACCAACTGGCTGTAGACCAAGGATGTTCCACCCAACCTTAAACAATGTTGTTCCAAGTCTCAACATTAGGTCACCTCCAAGCCAAGGTTATGAATCCACAACAATGGGTTGCAAAACGACACTCAACTTCCTATTTACCATTCAACACTCAATCTCTCACAAGTCTCTCAACACACAACCATCCAAAGTACCCAACTCTCTTCTCTCTAGCCTGCACCACACAAAGACAATGAACCCCTTTCATTGTCACACAGTCCCTTAGGACATCCACTTCTTTCCAAGGCTCCTGTGCATTTGGTCAAGAATATCCATGATGGGACTCTCATGATTTGTAGCTATGAGAAAGGTTTAACACATGCCAATGCATCTCAAGCATACATGCAACGCTTCATGGCTTGAATACACCGATAATTACTACAACCATAAAAACAATGGCTTCTTTCCTCAACAATTTGTTCCCATGTCCAAAATCAAGAATAAGAATGAATGAGGAATAATGATTGAAGAACCAAATGAAAGAGTGAAGAAGAACCCCCAAACAACCCAACAGATGGGTTTATATATTTACTTGGGAATCAAGAACAAAATGGACTTTCCTCGAGAAGTTCATGTAACCACTTTTTTCAATTAAAACCAATATGGGTAAATAAAATACAATAAAAATACTTAGCCCCTTTATTCCCCTCTATCGTGGAATCATAACCTATTATAACTCTTTTCCTTGTCTATCTTGCAGTCAATAATGTATTTTATTATTTACAATGTTCAAAGTATTACATTTCCTAGGCACTTTGACTTCTTTTAATTGTTTGGGCACTCCAAACTTTCATCAAATAAACAAAATATATTATTAATAAAGGGGCTCAAAATTAGGGTATTACATTCCCCTCCCCCTTATTTTGGCACTATCCTTAGTGCATATACAAAAACAAAATCAAAATTTCAAAATTATTTAAAAAGTCACGGGTACTCTGCCTGCATGACATTGGTACTCTGCTCCCAAGTAACATCCTTATGACCATATCATGTCTGCTGAACTTTTACCAGTTCTATGACTCAATTTTGGAACATTTTTACTTTTATGTCCAATATGTGCACCGACTAGATCTGGAAGTCTCCTTTTGGATCCACCTGAATCAAATTCCAATTAATAACATGGTTAGGATCATGTACATACGTTTTTAGCAAAGATACATGAAATACATTATGCACATTCATGGAAGCAAGAAATGCAAGCATGTATGCAACTAGCCTTATTCTATTTAATATCTCAAATGTACCGCACAATCTAGCTACTAGCTTCAATGTACAACTGCCCAACTTCAATGAGCTCTTCTTGGGTTTCACTTTCAAAAGAACATGCTCTCCCACTTTAAATTATCTAGCTGTCCTGTTATTATCTACATAACTCTTCAGTCTATCTTGTGCTACTTTCAAATTCTGCTTAATTTTAACCATCTGGTCTTCCATATACTTGAGCAATTTTGACCCAAGTACTACTCTATCTATTGGGTTGTCCCAATTCACTAGAGTATCACATTTTATACAATACAAAGATTCAAATGGGCTCATCTTCAATGAATCTTTATACCCATTATTATATGTAAAATCAACCAAATGTAAGTAATATTCCCACTTAGATGACTTATCCATCATGTACATTCTCAACATGTCCTCGATCACTTGGTTGACTCTCTCAATTTTTCCATTTAACTATGGATGGTATGCTGTGCTAAAGTTTAGATTTGTACCAAATCCTTTAAATAATCCTCTCTAGAAATTTGAAGTAAACTTGGTATCTCCGTCTGAGACAATTGCCTTAGGTATCCCATGAAACCTAGCAATTTCCCTCATATAAATTTCTGCAATGTTAGATGATGTATGAGTCATATTTATAGGAACAAAATGAGTTGTCTTTGTCAATTTATCAAAAACTACCATTATTGAATCATGTTTCCTTGTTTTCCTAGGAAACTTGGTTATAAAATCAATGGTTACCACTTCCCATTTCTTCTCTCGAATTGACAATGGTTGTAGCAAACCCATTCAGTGTCTATGCCCACCTTTCACTTTCTGACATTCCATACATCTATCGATATAATTAGCAACATCCCTCTTAATTATAGGGCAAAAGAATTGGCTTCTTATTGTTGCAATTATTTTCTGATAACCGGGATGTCCGACATATGGAACATTATGCATTTCTTTTAATACCAAATTCCTAAGTTAGTTGGAACTAGGAACATAAATCATATTCTTATACATAAGTAATCCACGTTCCTTATTCCCATACTCTTTAATTTTTTGTTGTACATTTTCCCGATGTAAACTTTCTTTTACCTATAGGTAATGTTGATATATAACAACAACATCTAAAATTATGCTCTTCAAATCCGACTAATGCATACTAATGATTGTAGCATGCATGATATATACTCTTCTATTGAGTGCATCAACAACTTTATTTGATTTTCCCTTGATATGTTTGATGTCAAAGTCATACTCACTTAAAAATTAAAAACCATCTTGTCTTCCTGGCATTCAATGTTGGTTGTTCAAAAATATATTTCAAACCACTATGGTCTGTCCTTAATTCAAATCTCTTTCCCATGAGATAATGCCTTTACATCTTCAATGAATGAACTATGACAACAAGCTCCAAATCATGTGTGGCACAATTCCTCTCACGTTCTTTAATATTTATGGACTCATAACTATTGACATGTCCATTTTGAGTGAGGACTCCACTAAGTCCTTCCTTCCATGCATCTGTACATACCACCAAATTCTCATTTGGGTAAACAATCTTCAAAATAGGTGCACTAGCAAGTAATTATTTCAACAAATTAAAGTTCTCTTCACACTTTGTTGTCCATTCAAATTTAATACCCTTCTTTTGTAAAGAAGTGATGGGATGAGAAATTTTAGAGAATCATTCTATAAATATTCTGTAGTATCCAACTAATTTCATAAAATATCTGATTTCTAAAACATTCCTTGGTGTTGGCCATCCTCTAATGGATTCAATTGTCTCTGGATCCACTACTATGCCTTCTTCTAAAATATTGTGCACCAAATATTGGATCTTTTCTTGGAAAAAAAAAACTTATTAAGCTTGGCATAAAGTTGATGTTCCCTCAACACTTGCAACACCAACCTCAAGTGATGTTCATGCTCTTCCTCAGACTTAGAATAGATAAATATGTCATCCAAGAACAAAATGACAAACTTATCTAGATAATTTCTGAATATGATGTTCATTAAGCACAAAAATAATGTTAGTGCATTGGTCAATCCAAATGACACCACTACAAATTCATAATGTCCATATATGACTCTAAAGGTTGTCTCACTTATGTCTTCTTCCTTGATTCTTACCTGGTGGTATCTTGATATCAAGCCTATATTTGAAAATAAGTTTTCTCCTCTCAGCTGATCAAAGAGGTCATTAATTATAGGTAGAGGTTATTTGTTCTTCATAATAGCTTTATGCAGTTGTCTAAATTCAATACACAACCTCAATGTCCCATCCTTACTTTTTACAAAGAGTATTGGTGCTCCCTAAGGTGAAACACTTGGGCATATGTACCCTTTCTTCAACAATTCTTCTAGATGCATTCATAATTCTTTTAATTATGGTGTACTCATTCTCTAAGTAGTTTTTGATACTGAGGCAGCTCCTGGTACTAAATCAATAGATAAATCTATCTCCCTCTTTGGTGACAATCCTAGTATTTATTGTAATACATCTTCAAATTCTTGTAATACTAAAAAATATTCAAGGCTTGGCCCTTTTGTGTTTTATGGCTCCTCCACAAGAGTTGCATACAATTGACATCCTTTCCTAAAACACCTCTTCAGATGCAATGCTGAAATTTCCATTATAGAAATGGGTCTTGGAATTATTTTCACAGTCCTATGTTTTCCTTCTTCTTCAAGACATGTAAATGTCTTGTTATGACACTCTAGGACAACATGATGTCTTTGCAACCAATCCATTCCAATTAAGATATCATAATATCCCAATGGTATGATATTTAGGTCAACATTATTACTCACAACATTAATATTTATTGGACAACCTATGGCCGTCTCATTGATCCTTCTTTTGGTTCTAGTGGCTAGGTGAACCAAACTTGAATTTTCATCCTTACTTTTCTCCAAATGAAAATTTTCCACTATTTTAGGATCAATGTAACAATGAATTGCTCTTGAATTAATTAAAATAACAATAGGATGATTAATGATCTTACCTTCCACCTCAATCATATGGGATTGATGTTATTCTTGTCGATCTTCTAAGGCTGCATATATTCTTGGAATACTTCTACCCATGTCTTCTACTATTGTATCCTCTTGGATGTTATGCATGATCTTCATTTTGTCTTCTCTATGAGGGAAATCCTTTTACATGTGATCTTCTTTGCATCCCCAACATTTGTTTGATAGTCTTCCCATTTTTCCCAAGGAATCTTCTCTCCTATATTCATCCTTAGCAGACTGATCTTGCTGATTTTTATTAGGGTTGTTTCTGTTGAAAGGGGGTTTGAATCCCTTCCTTCTATGATCGTATTTCTCTTTCTTCTTATCCTTCCAATATTTCTTCTTGGATTCTCTACCCTTTTTGTGCTCGTACATGTACTTAGCCTTCATAATAGTATTTGTCAAAGTTCTGGGCTCATGATATTGAATCTTCTTTTTATAAAATGAAGACAATCCACACAAAAATATTTGTATATTCACCTTCTCATCCTTGATAAACTCTACATACTTCAACAATCCAAATAACTTCTTTTAATATTCTCCCATGGTCATGCTTCCCAACCCAAGTTCAAAGAAATATTGTGTCTTCTTGTCATATAAGTGCTTTGAAAGATATCCCTTTTTAAAATATCTCTCAAACTGCTTCTAAGTGATCCTACTCTCAATAATGTGTTCAACTTGCTTCAATTGATCCCACAAAATAACATTTTTTCATGCAAATGGTATGTGGAAATTATGGATTCTAGGTTAAATGAATAGTTGTGCAACTGAAAATACTTCTTGATTCCAAGAAACCATGCTTTAAAATCATCTTCCTTTTCTCTTTCACCATAAAAGGATGGTGGCTTAAGCTTCCTCAACTCTCCTTGCAAACCGTCCAATTAATGTCTTGTTTTTAGTGCCTACAAGAGACACTTCTGCACTGCTTATGGAATCCTCAGACACATTAAATTTCTTTGTTGAGTAAGGATGTGAGTGATGTCTATGAGTTATACTAGAAATTATTGAATGATAAGTTCTTCTGTATTTATCTCTTCTTTCATGATGTCTACCTTCTTCCTCCTATCTTGAGTCTGATCCATTTTTTGTTTGCCTTTGTAATTGATTTAGGCTTTGCATCATTTGAGCATTTATATGATTGTGTTCTCTCATCATATTCTCATTGTATAATTTGTAACTCCACACTTCTATTCTCAAGCTTCTCACAGTCTCTATTAATGTTTCTTGTTCCCCTCTGCTCATGTGCCCATTTGATTCTATCTCTGCATTACCAACACTGATATTCTGACCTTTGGCTTCTCTCTCACGACTGAAGGCTCCATATCTTTACTCCATGTCCCAAATATGCATTCTTATCTTGAAATAATATGTTTATATCCTGTAATTCTACAAAATATGTAAGCAACCATTTTGTTGGAATTATGTATATTATAGAAATTTTGTCAATTAATGCTACATGTTCTTTTTTTGCTCAACTCATGAAGAATTATATCATAATTTTACAAATTATAATATTATAGGTTATTCTCCTCTGAATATTCTTTCCAACGAATATACTCATGCCTCATTCTGATATCTAAGATAAAGTTATGGCTTCCTGAAAAATCCATTTTCACCCCATTTGTGCATTTTCTCCATTGGTGTAATTTTATTGAAAGACCAACTTTTGTCAACTGCAGAAGAAAATATGTCAGGAACTACAGACAATTTTGTAGGACAAATAGATAATAATAATTACAATAAACTCATAACAACTCTCAAATTTTCAATCTGATGCTTTAGTAAAAAACTGCAGCAATCTAGAAATGACAACTTTGCCAATTTTCACTCATTTTTCTAGACTTTGAAGTTTTAGCAAAACTGACTATCTCTCGATCTGTCCACTTCTAGAAACATTTCACTAAACCAAATTTGTTTGTATTAATGATTATATAAAACGTTGAGTAAATATTTTTTTCCATTTTTCTGATCTGGGGTCAATTTTCCTCTAAAAATCTCAAAAATCCCCCCAAAATGGCCCGAAATAATGGATTTTGGCCTATTTCAGCATTCCCATTCCAATCCCCTTAGAATTTATTCATTTCCTTCCTGGGTTATTTCCATGTCTGCTTCCTGGACTCTCTCCAAGAATTTCAACTTGATCTGGATCTCTGTCAGTGATCTAGACCTGGATCTTTAAAAACCACTAATTTTCAATTTCTGACAAATCCAAGCAATAATGGATAGTGACACTCTATGGAAATTTTTGAGACCTCCTCTCTATGGATAAAACCCAAAAGTTTCATCTCAATTTGACTTAATCTATCCTAGTTATGGCAAAAAATAAGAAAATGGCTTCGAACTCTTTTTTTTAAACTGATGGACAATCTTGCCTACATGGAAAGTTGTTGACGTGGCTGATGAGCCGGCATTGACGTGACATTGAAATGGCATCGAAAACCGACACACCGATGAATATTTCCCTACTTTCGGTTAGAACAACCTTTTAAGTTGCACCATCAATCTCAAATCGGAAGAAATATGGACCATTGATCTGCTTCTATCGACGATCAACGATCATTGATTTATTTTGTAAACCAAAATTTTCCATCAATATCCCCAATGCCTAATCATCGGTCATCAACCATCGACTTTTTTTCTTTGCACACCAAAATTTTCCCACGAATCTCATAGATCCCCGAGCATTGACGATCGACCATTGACAAAGTCCTTTGACGAATAACGTAGTTATAATTTCGTTGAACCCCGACCATTGGTTGTCAGACATCTCTTGTCTAGCATGGTAACTATGTTGATGTGGCATGACACATCACCCTCCTATTTTATTCATGAACCATCAATATCTTCTCCTTAAAGAAATTTGAACTTCACACTAAATCCGTCGACCCCTGACCATCGACCATTGGCGATCGAAGATTTCCTTTGGATGCATGAACTCCCTTCACCAAATTGCACCGATCCTTGATCATCAACCATAGACAATCAAATATTTCTTTTGAATGCATTAAATTTTCACCAAATTTCATCGATCCCCGATCATCGACCATCAACGATAGAAGATTTCTTTTGGATGAATCAACTCTTCGCCAAACTACCTGATCCGACCATCGACCATCGACGAGTTCCTTTGAAGAACTTCAACACATAAATTTCGGCCAAAACTCAGGTGAATCTAGGCCATTGATCTCCCACTCAAAATGGTCTTGACCGTTGATTTTCTTCGACTTCCCAAATGCACGAAAACGAATATGGAGGATCGATCTTCCTCATTTTCCCAACCACCAAAATGAATCTCGGTCATTGATCTGGTAACCTTGGCAAACTTCGAACCCTTATAAATTTTTAAATTTATCAAGGGTGAATTTGGGCCGTTGATCTCGAGATTGAACATGATCTTGGTCGTCGATTCTTTGAACTCAGACCAGTGCTACAATGGCCATTAAAACTTGAATTTTCTACCTTGCAAGTCAAATTCATCTCTGCAACTCATCTGATCGATGCCATTAAACATCTAAGACAATTTCAGGGTATTTAAAACTTAAAATGCTCACAAATTTGGGGAGTTTCTTGCTGTTTTTTTTGTTTTTCCCCAAATTTGTTCAAACCGAAGTATGCAACAACAAATTTCCCAAATTATCACTTGTCTTGGCCCATACCAGTTCGGTGTTTGAACCAAAATATTTTATACCACTCTGTAATGTACCCAACCACTAGTAGGATGGCCACGCAACTTCAAATAACACTTCAAGAGCTGATTTCAAATGATGATAACAATTAATTATTAAAGAAGCAATAAAGAAATGCAATAATCGCACATACAATAATAAAGATTCATGCTAGGCTTAAAAATAATACTTAATCATGTCATGCAACAATAAAGAGTAGGAAGACACATTTAAAAAATACATATCTCAGAGATAATAATTAATACACATCAAAAATATATATACAAACAGAGAAACACATGACAGAGAGAACTTTTTTTAATAAACCAATCACCAACTAGTTGTAGACCAAGGATGTTCCACCCAACCTTAGATATTGTTGTTCCAAGTCTCAACAACAGGTCACCCCCGAGCCAGGGCTATGAATCCACAACGACTAGTTCCAGAGAGACACTCAACTTCCCAAAACATTCAACACTCAAGCTCTCACATGTTTTTCAACACACAACAACCCAAAGTACCCAACTCTCTTCTCTCCAACATGCACCACCCAAAGACAATGAACCCCCTTCACTGCCACGTAGTCCCTTAAGCTTCCGACTTCTTTCCAGGGCTCTAGTACATCTGGTTAAGAAACTCCATGTTGGAACTCTCATGATTCACAACTGTGAGAAAGTCTCAGCACATGCCAATGCATCTCAAAATTATAGGCACCAATTCATGGTTGGAATACACCAATAATTACTATAACCAATAAAACAATGGCTTCTTTCCTTAGCAATTTGTTCCCATGTCCAAAAAACAAGAATAAGAATGAATGAGGAATAATGAATGAAGAAACAAATTAAAGAGTGAAAGAGTGAAGAAGAAACCCCAAACAACCCACAAGAGGGCTTTAAATATTTACTTGGGAATCGAGAACCACATGACCTTTCCCCAAGAATCTCATGTAACCACTTTTCACAATTAAAACCAAGATGGGTAAATAAAATATAATAAAAAGACTTAGCCCCTTTATCCTTCTCTCTCATGGAATCATAGCTCCCTATAACTCTTGTCCTTATCTGTCTTGCAACCAACAATGTATTTTATTATTTTCAATGTTCAAAGTATTACATTTCCTAGTCACTTCATCCTCTTTTAATTGTTTGGGCACTCCGACCTTTCATCAAATAAAACAAATACATTGTTAATGTGGGGACTCAAAAATGAGGTATTACATCAAATAATGAATTTACTTTTTGTTAGAAGTTATTTATTTTATAGTCCTAGTTGGTAGAATCAACCAACTATGCCATCCTTGGGTGTGAAGTGGGGGCATGTATGGTTGTTGAAGATGAAAATGTTGAAAATTAAATTACTTAAATGGAAAATGAAAGTTAATAATAGAGAAGGAAACATCTTTATCCATTTCTCATTTGCCAAGATAAAAATTATTAAAAGATGAAGAGCATATATAGATTGAAGAGATGTGCCCTCACACTAGAGCACTTCAATAAGAAGGCAAATTACTTCCAATTAATCATCAATAACTTATGTGCATGAAGTGGAAGAATATGATGTAATAAATTCAATTAATATGATTTAATTAAATCTGAAAAGCTAACTCTACATTGTTTAGTGTCTAAGAAAAGTAAACTCTAACTAAAACTACATAGTGAAATTTAGAGACAAAGATGGTTAGAAAACCTCGACAAAAAATATTTTTCTTCTTGACTATGCAGACCTAGACCTATAGATAGGGCACAAAGTATGTAGGTGATCAAGCTCGTGAGTTGCATAGTATATGAATTGTGCAACTATGCAAATTGAATCCCACACACTTTGTAAAACAAATTTATGGGGATGATAAAATTGAAAACATAATTTTTTTTTATGCCCACGACAAGGTAATGAAGCAAAAAAAGAATCAACTCCATCGTGGTGAGTGACTACAGGTTGTGAAAAGTTTGAGAAGGATTCAAATCTAACAAAAGGAAGAAATGTTGGATTTCTTCCCTAGAAGAGTTTCCATTATTCTATGGTTGATTTGGTTCAAGGGTGTACCTAATGCACTCATCCAATAGGTTGGAACTGTTAGTGCATATAGAAAATAAAAAACACAAGATGTATGAACGAGCAAAGGTAAATCAATCATTTTCATTAATACACAATCAATAGAAATTGAAAGAGAAAGGTGACAAAAACCTTTGAATAAGTTTCTCTATGATCCAACTTTTGACATAAAGCAAGTGAAGGTGGAATTGAGTAAAGAATCCCCCTTTATGAACTTGCATACAAAGAGAACCAAACAACCAACACTACAAATATCTCCTAATATTAGTGCCTTAAATAGTTATTATCAAATCCAATGGGAAGAAATATAAACCATTCAAACATGTATTTAATTTTTTTTGGAGGACGAAATGTTTTTTTTAACTAAATATGGAAAGAATATTACAATAATGAAAATCATCACCTTGAGTGAGCTATGCAAGTGATCTATAATCTCTCTCATAAGGAGGAAGCTATTCTCTTTAAGGTTCTCTCTTTGATCTGACATTGATAAGAAGAAACTCTCTCCTTCTTGCAGAATGAAGTGATTGTAGCAAATGACTCACAACCTTAGGCTATTCTTGTGCAACATAACCCTGCATTCATTGAATTCCTTTAACTCATGAAAGATTATTGAATTTATAATTGTTTTGAGACATTTCCATGCAAAGAAAGTGAATATGTTTCCCAAATTTTCAAATCAATTACGTTGAATAAATCCAATACCTCCTCATAAATATTGAAAAATGCATGATCAAAGCATTTTTGTAACATACCCACTTGCCTAACTAAGATGTGATCAACATTCTTACATATAATTTATGGGCACTAATAGTTTTTCAGCATAAAATGCATTGCCCATAAACAATTAATGCATAGTCCATGAACACATTCATCCATCTTAGCACATAAAACATATTTCCACTCAACAACTGGTACATGAACAATTACAACAACATTTATATTCATTTACAATAGTATTCATATATATTTATTTCACGTACATGTTATTGTATTCTTTTCATAGTTATGTCCCCTTTTGGCATACCCACAAGGCCATTACATCAAACTAGCATGGTTGGAAATTAATTTACATGAAAAAGGTAGAGTTATTCCCTTTGCAATACAATATATGTTGTAATAGCCTCAAAATCTGCATATAAATAATCACTAGACATCACAACATGCACTCTTGATCCCAATGTGAATTTCCAAATTTACATCTTCAAGAAAAAACATACAAATTCTCATATACAGTAGCAACAAAACACTAAACAACAATGCATTGGTAACAATGTTTATAATACTTATCCATCATTAGCTACACTTGGGGAAAATAGATCCATGGTATCATTTTTCCACCCAACCATAAGTACTAGTTCATGTAGGTGTCACCCCCATGATAGACAATGAGATACCAAGGGGGAATTTACTAGCTATGGTTATGGGTTTCATCAATCATCCCTACATAACACAAGGAATATGATCCCCTTCATTGCTAGATAGTTTCTCAAGTTATCCCACTTCGTTCTAGTGCTCCAATGCAGGCTAGCTAGGACTTGTTTTACTATAAACGAGGAAACTCAAATATAAATAAATTCCTCTTAATCATAGAAATAACTCATGGACACAGTCATGAATTCCACACAGTTTTCATGGATGCAATTTTATGGAAACCATACTATGGTATATAAATTCCCTCTTTCAGTAGCATACAAATTAGAGAATAATTCAAACCATGACATTTATCCCCCAAAAGTGTTGGAACTAATCTCTTCCTAAGGTTGCATGCAGTCTATACTTGCATGGAGACCATGTGCCTCCCTCACACAACTCAACAAATAACATAAAGAAAATAATATAAATGGATATGAAGGCTTGGGGTAAGAACACATGGCATTAGCTATACAATATTATTTTATCAACTCCCTGTTCATTGCCACCATGGTTCTCCTAAAGAGTTATCACCCCCCAAGTGCACCTATTTATTAGTTTATTAATTATATTATTAATTCAAATATAATGAAATGACACTTTACCTACCCACTTACCATATAATTACACATATGGTCATATGCTCATAGGGGGTATTGCATTTCTCCACCCCTGGAATAACAATTTCCTTGGTGTTCCTTTATATAGTAATACAATTATGTTTTCACTCTTCATCTACACCTATAACAATCATCAAGAAAAGCGTACTTGCTAAAGCCATTTTTATGCAACAATTATTTTATTCACAGGAATTCTCAACTCCACAATGTAAGCATGTATATTCATAATACAAAAAAAATATGCAGTTATAGTTCAATACTTATCTGTATGATTATTTATCTACTTCACAAGGCTTCCATGAGTGAGAGTTCAACTCACTATGT
>JASDQU010284528.1:0-11548 GCA_032191745.1 Picea mariana
TGATTACAGGTTGGTGCATAGTTGATGCACTTGTTTAAGGTACAGGTTGATTACAGGTTGAGGTACAGGTTGATGCATGGTTGATGCACTTGTTTATGGTACAGGTTGATGTATGGTTGATGCATGGTTTAGATTTATTGATACATGTTTAAAGCAGTATATCTCACAGTGATAGTGTGATAGTGGTTCCATCATTCTACTTCTACTTCAAGGTGGCAGGACGGGGCAAGGATAGGTTGTTGTAGCCACCTTCCGGTTGTAGACGGAGAACATAGGGGGTTGTAGCCTCCTTCTGGTTGTATCCAGAGAATTGGGGAGTTGAATCTTCCCTCAGGTTGTATCCTGAGAAACTAGGGGGTTGGAGCCTCCTTCTAGTTGCAGCTGGAAAACAAAGGAAGTTGGTGCTTCCAATGAATGTAATTCTTCAAGACATATATGAAAAAGCATTATGTGGTTTTCTCTCGATTTGGGTTTCCACGTAAAACACTAGTGTACTGTGTATGTGTATGATTGTTCATTTGTTCATTGTTTATTTACTCTGCAGTTATTGGATGATAATGCATCATTGATATAACACTTGGATTATATGGTTAAAAGGGATTAAATTGCTCTATTACTGATTCACCCCCCCTCTCAGTAATCCAACACCTCTCACCGTAAGCTCAGTCTCTTATGACTTAGATCTGGTAGTTGGCATGGTGATCTCTTCGATAGGGCTATTAGAGCCTGACCTCCTTACCCCTATCGTGATCGTCGACATGTGTTCCTTCCAGAGTGTGTTTCTTCCGTCAAGTGAAGATCTCTTAGAAGCCATGACATAGTTTTGTCCCTTAACACGGTGTCCTTCCGGAGCATTGTCCTCTTGGAAACCATGATCAAGAGGAGAGTGTTGAGCATGGTTTTTTGATTTCAAGCTCATTAAAAAATGAAACCAACTTTGAGCATGGTTTTCTTATTTCAATCTCATTAAAAAATGAAACCAACTCTGAGCATGGTTTTATGATTTCAATATTGTTAAAAAATGAAACCAAACACGAGGATAGTTTTGTGTCTCTGTGGCAACCTCGTTAAAAAATGAAACATATCTTATTGGATAATTTTTTCATATTTGTTGCAACCTTGTTAAAAAATGAAACAAAGGTTACGAGCATAGTTTTTCTCCTGTGTTAAGCTCGTTAAAAAATAAAACAACTCGTCTCGAGCATAGTTCCTGTTACTATGTCAAGCTCGTTAAAAAATGAAATAGAAGTCTAGGGATTGAACCTAGATTCTCAAGCATAGTTTTCTTTGGTTCAAGCTTGTGTTAAAATGAAACCACCTACCTCAAGCATAGTTTTATTTGGTTCAAGCTTGTGTAAAAATGAAACCACCTACTTCAAGCATAGTTTCCTCTGGTTCAAGCTTGTGTAAAAATGAAACTAGGTCCAAGCATAGTTTTATTTAGTTTTAAGCTTGTGTAAAAATAAAATCTATCCCAGGCATAGTATTGTTTTGTTTTAAGCTTGCATAAAATTGAAAACAATCCAGAGCTTAGTATTTGTTCTTTCTCATGCTCGTAAATCGATGAGAATGTAACCGAGTAAACTTTTGTCACTTTTTCAGAGGACTCGTAAAGGTTATATGAAAAAGGAACCCCCTGGAGTTCTCTTTAAGCTCTTTTCAGAATCTCTAAATATGAAAAGATTGTCGAGCGATCTTGTTTTCATTCACGCTCATTAGAGTGAATTAGAAAGCACGTCTCTTGAGCGGTAGTTTATATCTTTTTCAGTCTCATCAAACTACTTTACAATAAAGGAACACTCTAATCAAGCATGATTAGAAGAAGTTATGGAGTCCTCTTTAAGTTCTTTTCAAACTCCATAAATATGAAAATACCATTGAGTTTACTTTCTTAAGACTTATAAAACAAACATTGAAAGACCCATATGGGACTGAACCACTCATTCCTAGGTTTTGTTAAACATACTCTGAGGGACTCATCCGAAGGATGATCTTACAATTCAAGCATATTTTATCCTCCTCAAGCTTGTGTAAAAATAAAGAGGTACTCGCCAGAAATGGTGGGAGAAAATTGGGAAAGAAATGTATCTAAACCTGTATTCTATGGAAGATTCACTTTTGAACATGACACCATTTCACTCGCTTTGTGTCTAGATTTTAAAATCCGCTTGTCTCTTGATCATACTCCTTTATAAGATTACAAATTGGTCTGTGATCCTTGTTGTTGAGTTAATGTTTCCAAGACAATTGTCGTGTCGTCAATATGTTTGAAGATAAATTCAACCCGGAAAGACTTCTATTGCGTCAGCCATTTCTACTGTCTTTAAGCCTTCTATTATGTCATCCATCCTTGAGTCAGTCCTGAATCACTTGTTACTCTGATCTACTTGAAATATTTTTACCCATTTCGTGTCATTGATGGGGGATACATTAAGGCCCTCCTACGACGAGTCTTTTCCTGTCGACTTCAACTAATTATCTAGGAATTAGACTTAGAAACTAATTGGCACCTTGAAACTTGCATGTCTCAATGGCAGGTTTCCTCGCTTTCGACAGTGGGTTTTCATTATTGACCCCTGATCAGGATATTCTGTCGAGTGTTCGGCTTCAGCTCATAACTTTGCACCCATTGGATTGTACTAGTGTACCTTGGGAGTCATTAACATTAATGGTGATTTCCCTCACACTTGTTAACGATATACACTAATGACTGGTAATCAAGTGGTTTCTAGCATGTTCGACTTCAACACATGTATTCGCATGGTTATATTTGTACTATGGAATGGTGGAGATGAAGACCTTGAATATTTTCTGACAGATTCAGGTTGTATTGGAGTATATTCAGATTGTATTGTTACATAGATCCACAGTGTATGTCTTGTGGCTATGTACAAATTTGAGTCTTTAACACATAGATCCACAATGTATTTTTGGTGGCTATGTTCAGATTTGAATCATATTGGCATGGATCCATAGTGTATGTTTGGTGGCCATGATCTATATTACTTGACATGGATCTTTGCATGTCGTCATTTATGCTTTGATTTATTTGTATTCTGAGTATGGGAATTCCTACCTCAGTGGTGATATATTATTGTATTGTATTTCCTTGTTTGTTGGCAGGTTTTCGACCGACGTGTTCCTTGTTCCCAACACACACTCGACAAAGTATTTCAGCTATCACTTTTTCCTAAATTCATACTTTGGGGGGCTTACTATTACACATTATTTTTTCACCCCTATGACCCTTAATGATGTGCACCTATCCTTTGACTTTAGAAGGATCAATTTCTTTAATCCCTGAAGAAGAATGAAGATGAACTTTCCCAGAGAGATGAAATTATATTTTCCTTTGTAAAAAACCTTGTAAAGAAGGATCGTCGCACCTTTCTCATTGTTAAGGGTGCGACGATCTAGGATCAATGCAGGTTGCACCATCGTGGCATGCGACATTGTCGTAGTTTTCTTAGTGTCAAGGGTGTGTCGATCGTTCGTATGAAGAAAAAGAGAAGCTTCGAGGATGAGGTGGCCTCTGATCGGTTTGGATCTGAGTCGCATCCTTGATCTCATGGGATCATCCTAACCTCCTCATCCTATCCTTTTTAGCTTATAAAAGGAGGGGAGTTCTCATGGGGAAAGTTGTCTTTTTGAGTCAACTTTGGGAATAACTTTTGGAATGGTTAGAGAATATTTGGAACTTTAGTTTAGTTACAGAGATTCAACTAATGAGATATTAGTCTAGCCAAGAGTTTGGATTAGCTTCAGCTATAGCTAATTCATATGGAGTGTTTGGGCCTATGGTGGCTTTGAGTTTCGCTTTTTCAAGTTGAGATCATAAGTAGCTGTCAGATCTACAGTCCTAGAACTCGTTGGAGCAGAAGTGCGTGGGAAGCAAGGAACTATTGAAAGGAGCCTAACAACAACAAGGCATTTGGTTGTATCTTTCTTCCACAATCTTTAATACATATATACTTTTTCTTTCCTATATGAACGTTATTTGTCCATATTGTATGATTCCTTGATCATGTACATAGTTTCATATCGAATAGACTATGTTATTCTTATCTTCGTTGGATTGTATTTCTTTGCAGGTACTCCTCCATAAGCCTTACGATGGAGATGGGATCACATTGGCGAGGTCAGGTATACAACATTTAAAACATATGTTTTAGATCCTCTTCTTATTTGGTAACTGAAATCTAAGGAAAATTTAGTATACTATCTTGTTTTGTTCTAGTTTCGGGGTGAAACTAGGGAGATCAATTTGTGTCTACACTTACCGATTTGTCCTGAAACACTGTGTATGGAATTTCTCATACAGGCTGACTTTTCCCTTCTTCTTACCATGATTGATTTGGCCTTGGAAGCCTTTTGAGATGTCATCACCTTCAAGGGATAGTCTTGTGAGCTGGTGGATATCCTCAAAATGAATCAGATATCTTCTATCAAGCCATGAGCTCTTGTCATGCACCTGACTGATCAAAAGCTTGGCGCACTATGCAACCTCACCAGTGGTTCTGAAAATCGGTAGATCCATGAGGTTCATGATGGTGGAATTGAACAGGTTGATGAATTATGGCTTTGACACGAACTGCATGCCTCCCATTGCATCTACAGCCAAGTCCCGGAATACACTGATATTCATCTGCGGAAACAATACTTGGTCCGTCAGGTCGAGGTTGAGGAGTTTTACCTACTCAGCCTTTCCCTTGACATTGCCCATGATCTCGACCCGAGGATCACACGGCTCATCTGGAATTACCTCTTTTGGAGCTGAAATTCGGCCTCATGTTTCTCTTGGCATTTTGGATTTGGATTGCTTAGAAAACTAGATGGATTGATTTGGGGCTCATGGTCACGACTGGGGAACAAAAGATTTCACAAGCTAGACGAGAGTGCAGATAGCGCAAGACGAAGGATAACTGATGGAAACAATGAGTCTCACTTGTGAAGTCACAAAATATTATACGTGGGATGGTTGAAGAGCTCTGTAATTACTCCTAAGGACAGTCATTATGAAACCATAAATGCAATCTCAGGCTGAGGTCTCTGAGAGGACTGATAATGGGGTAAGATATATAGGGTGATCCTGGCCTTTAATGAACGAGTTGATAGGGACATGGTTGACTTGATGGCTTACCATTTTAACGGTTGAGGATCCTGACAAGGATACTGATGGCATCTATGCGTATCACGCCTTTATGGCTTAACAGAAAGGTTTGACGAGTTATTGTCACTACCATAAAGGGTATGAATGGATAAGATGTGTGTGGCACATGGGCTATGATATAGTTCAGATTCATCCCCCATACGACCACAATGGGGTCCATGTCATATTTAATGACTTCATTTAATGTCATGGTGGCTCTTCCAATCCTGTGTGACTAAATAAGTAGTTCTGCACAAAAACAACGCTTAGACTAAAAAATAAGTATATGTCATGGCGCAACAATGCACACTTCGACGTTATTAACTGAATTAAACAAACTACAGAAAATCAAAAGCTAACTATTGTACATACTCCTTTGGATTGGAGCAACAGTACTTTGGCTCAATCCTGAGAAATATAGGGTTTTAGGCGAGTGTCATTCACCCATCCTAGTCGAAGGATACCATCCAGTTGCACTAGCTTGACTGCACCAGAGTGTCATATTTCCACAACTATGAATGGACCCAATCAATGCATGCACAACTTGCCTAGATGCTTATAATATCAGTTGTCATAGAGTAATACCTTATCCCCTTGCGCAAATATTTTAGCCTTAATGTGCCTGTCATGCCAAGCCTTATGTCTAGATTTCTCAACTGTCTGATGAAAATCTGCTAGAAATATTTCTACCTCAAGATCTTGCAAGACTGCAATCTTATGCACAACTGATTCATCATCTGGCATGTGTGTAGCATGTGCTATATAGAGACTAGGGGTAATAAATTTTGCAGGTACAACAACTTATTTCCCATAAACCAACTGAAATGGAGTATACATGTGTAGCTTCTTTGTGGTAGTCTTGTAATCCCACAAGACTACTGGAACTCTATCATCCCAGTCTTCCCTATTTACGCAACATACTTTTGTCAATCCTCTTTCCAGAATTTTATTGAATGCCTCCACTCTACCCTTATCTTATGGATGGTAGGGACTACTCTTATGGTGTTGTATGACTAATTATGTTTTCAACGTTGTGACTGTGATGTTGATAAAGTGACTACCTTGATCACTATTCAAACTTCTAAGACATCCAAATCGAGTGATGACGTTCTCAAAGATAAATCTAGCAGTTGTATCTGTCGAACAGTCTTATACTGCCTCTGCTTCAGCCCATCTTGTGAGGTAATCAGTTGTGGTAATGATGTAACTAGCCTTTGAGTGCTTAGTCAGGGGGTTGATCGGTCCAATAAAATCAACAGATTACTTCTCAAATGCTTGAAGTACTCTAACTGGGTGAAGGGGTAGTTCATCTCTACGTGATGGCTTTCCTACTCTTTGGCAGATGTCGCAAGATCTAGCATACTCCTTAGCATCTTTAAATAACGTAGCCCACCATAATCCTGCTTGAAGTACCTTATGTGCAGTATCTTTACCTCCAATATGTCCTCCTACAACTCCATTGTGGCAGTCCCATAGGATATCTTGCCTTTCGTGGTTCAAGACACATCTCCTAAGGATGTTGTCGAGTCCCAATTTGTAAAGTTGTCCTGAAATCAGTTGACAGTCTGCTGCACGAACCACCATATGTCACTTTAGGGTTGCAGAGTAAGTTTTTGGGCACGTTCATGTACTGAGGAAGACAACAATGTCTTCAAGATACTCTGGGATGGCCTCAATCCGAAACAGGTCCACATCTGGGAGCTGATCATCCACTGCTCCGCCACTTTCCCTTGACTCCAACCTAGAAAGGTGATCTAGACCTACATTTCATCTTCTTGTTTTGACAATTACTTCAAATGAAAACTCTTGAAACAGTATCCACCTGCAAATTCTTCCTTCAAGTACTGGTTTATTGACTAGGTACTTCAATGCATAATGGTGAGTAAAAAAATTGAAATGAGATCCTAACAAGTAGTGTCTAAACTTTTGTAATGCATAAATCATAGCTAGACCTTCCCTTTCGGTGTTTGTGTAGTGCTCTCAACTTGTGAAAGTTTTATGCTGGAAACGTAGATAGGGTGGTCCATATTTCCTTCCCCTGGTTGCGCTAAAATGGCTCCCAAGGCAATGCCTAATGCATCCACATGTACATGTAATTCAATTTCCCAATTGGGAAATATCAAGATAGGTGCAATACTTAGTTTTTATTTGAGAATGTCGAATAATTTTTCACATTCTGGTGTCCATCGAAATAATTCAGACTTCTTCAACAATTTTTCTAGAGGTGTGGTGATAGTTGCATATCTTATGATGAACCTGCGGTAATATCCTTTATGTCTCAGTGTAGAGTGCAATAGTTTAACACTTGTAGGTGGCGGCATGCTCAGAATGACCGCAACTTTAGCTGGATATAGAAAGACTCCTTCTCTACATAAAATATGGCCTAGCATATTTCTATGAGGTACACAGAAAATACACTTCCTTAGAGTCAAAGATATCAACACTTCATGGCATCTATCAAACATTAACCAGAGTATCCTGACAAGGTGTTTTAACAGGTTGTATACTGTCCAATCATCCATGTAGACTTGTACAAACCTATGAATGAACTCTTGAAATACTGCTATCACAATCCAAGAGAAGACTGCAAGGGAATTCTTTAAACCAAAGGGCATTACATTCTAGGCGAATGATCCCCATTCTGTTATGAATGTAGTCTTCTTCTTGTCTTCCTCTGCAATTCTGACCTGATGATATCCTGAGAATTCATTTCTACACGAATAAGATTCTTTTCTTGCAACTTGATCTAACACTTCACCACTGAAAGGTGTTGGAAATGGATCATGCACATATGCAGAATTCAGACTTCTGTAGTCCACACAGACCTGAATTTTTTATGTACCTTTCTTACTCTGGATAACTATGGGGCTAATCCATTCTACTTCTTCGATCGAGAAAATAAGTCATGCCACAAACATTTTTTCCACTTATTTTTTGACCTTCTCTTTTATTCTAGGATTAAGTCAGTATGGTATGTGTTTCACGGGTCTTGAGTTGGGTTTCAACTCAATTTTCATTTCTCCCATGGCTCCTTTTATACCTTTCAGTTCTGAGAACTTTTTCAGAAACAAGTCCTCATACTCCCGCAATAGGATATGTACTTCATTCATAGTTTACGCATCCCAGTAATATCCTATAGAAGTTATCTTAGGATACTCTGCACTCCCTATATTAACTTTCCACAACTTTAGTGGATGGTTATAGGAGCTACAGGTGTGACTAGGTATAGTATCCTAAATCTCTTTAGTGCCTTTTGTTCCTTTAATGTTTAAGTTTCTAAGCTCTTCTATGTCATCAGGTTTTTCCAAGTTTCTCTCAACTTTACAAGGAGGTACAACTATCTTAACAATTTCAAGGCTCAGACTAGACTGAAGCAAATGAACATGGTCAACACATACTACTGGACTTGATCTCTTTTTGAAATTGTCAGTAAAAATCATTTCCTTGATTCTTTGAAGGACAATATTGAGCTCAGGATACTTACCTGTAAAGGAGAAATCCTTGCAAAATTGGTCTTGTAAGGTCTACCAACAATTCGTTTGTCTTCTGGTCTCCTTGTGTATATACCAAGCCTTTGGGATTGGACCTAGTGAGTGGATAAATACTCGAACCCATAAGTGAGAGGGTACTTCCACAACTCTCCATTGCTCTAAGCAATGTTCAATATGGACTTTAGGTTCAAATCGTTCATCAAACAGTTGTGCATCTTTAAAATCTATATTCATCTGTTCTTTCAGTTCATCCCTACTTTGGAATCAACATCATATGGCTTGTTTTGTGTCTTCCCACTCCATAATCGAGGCTTTATGGGTGTCCCGCCATTTAGCGGGGTAACTTGCAAGGCTAAGTCAAGAACAAAGATCCTTTGATCCTTCACTATTTTCTCTTACATGCTGGTAATAAAATTGTGTACCTCTGAGGTACCATCATATGTCGAGTGTTTTATGACATCGGTTCCAATCCATCTTGTTTCCCTGACAATTGTGCATCGTCTTGAGAATCGATCATATGAACCTTGTTGCCAACTATCAAACACTACTTATGAATCCTCGTCAGCAGACTGTATGCTTCTCCAACTTACCGATCCATCTGCAGTGGGATTTATGTAATCTAGTCTCGTTCCTGCTGTTATGGTGTATAATTGGTCAAGAGCATCTCACTCCATATTGTGGTCCATTGGTTCAATATATCTAGGCCATAAACCTGGATTTAAGGGTTGAACTACTTTTATCCCATCTGCTTCAAACGTCATGGTGTCCCTATTTAGATCAATGATAGCATAGTTGTTGTATGCCCAATCAATTCCAAGTAGAGCAGGGTAGGGATCCTTATCTCCCATGATTTCAATTACCTAAAATTTGGTTGTGGTCTTTGTTAGCACTGAAGGTTACACTTTGACTGCTAAAGTGAAAACTGAGTACCCATCAGAGATAAGTCTTAAAATGTGGTGTCAAATGGATAAAAACCAGTTTAGCAATGTCAAAACACATGATATTCTGGATGAAGTGCATCAACAAAAGAGGTCTTGTTTAACTTAGGTCAAGGTTTTGAGGATTAGTGTGGATAGGAGGAAGACTTAGTAAGAAAATGAAGTGAATCTACCACTAGCTTCGGGCTATGCTAGTAGACAAAGAAGAGAAATGATTCAGATAAAAGAACTTAAATCCAAGCAAACAAAACTCTGAGAAATCTATAACAGTATAAAAATCAAACATCCATTGCCATACAACTACAAAACATCATTCGAATCCTCCAATGACAGTAAAATTTCAGAGTGAGGGAGATTAATATGGAAAAAAATAAAGCTAACTTCCATTAAACAAGATTTCATCAGATCTGATACATCAAAACCAGAGTAGGCCCTGTTTCATTAAAATCACTAAAAAGGTCTTTTACATTAACCATTCGAACCTAAAAAATTAAATCAATTTTAAAAGGGTGGATCAGCAAGGAGGAGCAAGAAAGAGGGTAGCAAACAGTCTGCAAAGTCATTCCATTGGGCATGGAGTCAACACATCCTCCAACTCATAACCACTCAAGATCATACCAGACCAAAAGGGATATAATTGATGGATGGAGGTATAATAAAGATAACAAAAATAAGAATATCATCAAGCAAAGATCATCTTTGCAAAAATGACTTAAAGGATAACTAGAATAGAGATCATGAAAGGAGGCAATTACTGTTGAGTACATTTTTATGCTTCCATTTTGCTCTATAAATCATACTTTTGCCTCTATATCCATCCATTTTGCCTTCATTTCATTCCATATTTTCCATGAAACAGCCTATGCAAGGTATATTTGTCATTCTTTAACTTAAGAATTGAATTTTCTAAATTATAGCATTAAATTGAAAATTTATCAGAAATTACAGGATTTGACCAAATCCCGTAAAAGCTCTGTGGTTTGTATACTTGCAGGACACCTGGGCGAAATCTAAGACTTGGGTCGTGTTCCCTGATGTACAAGGATGGATAATGAGCTATCAGATTCGAAATCTGAGCCTTCCAGATGTCCGGTCAACGTTGGTCAAACAGGGCCACTTCAACAGAAAATACCCTGTTTCAGCCTTAAATCTTGGACAGTTTTGGATTTTCGTGGGATTTGACCATATATTGTGGATCTGAAGGAGGCATTCGACCCTCCTAGGATATTATGGATCTGATCATGATATTTAGGAGACTTATTGGCATTTCTAGTTTTGAGACTCTTGTATAAATACTCTTAAGCTTAGACTAGTAAGACAATCTTGATGTGAATGAAGAAACTTTGGAATTTGCACTCTTGAAGATCAGCTCTGTGTTTTTTTCCTGTGAATACTTATGATATGATGATTTGAATGGTGCTGGAGCTCTTTCTTAACTGAGTCAACTCAAGTGTACCAGTGAAGCATTGGAGAGCCCCCTTTGCCAAACTAGTACACTCTTTCTTTGTGTTCTTTTTCAAGTACATGTTTTAGATCATATCTTGTTGTAGATGAGTTTTATCTTGCTGTAGTTAGATGAATTTCATAGCTAAGCCACATGATTAATGTTTTCAAGCCTTACTCATATTGTGAATGATTTCTTGAATAGGAATTCAATGTGTAGTTTGCCTTCAAACATTAAGATAGTCATGAATGTTTTTTGATTTATTTATGCTTTCAGTACTTTGATTTGATTTAATGTTAGTCGTTAATGAATGAATGAAAGAAGACAATGAATGCATCTATTGAATAAGAGTTTTGTTCTTCTAGCATTTGATAGGTCTTAAAACTAGTTCGAACATCTCTTGAATGCTTACTGTTTATACTCTTTAGAAAAATAATTGTTGATCACTGTTATGAGATCTATGAATATGACTTCTGAATAGAAGCTTAGCATCTCTTTCACATTCAGCCTTAGAATAGGTTTTGGT
>JASDQU010284533.1:489-14503 GCA_032191745.1 Picea mariana
GAGGGTCGTTGGATTACTCGTGAACTTTCATTTCGGAGTTTGGAGGTTTGAGGGAGAAGAAGAATTTGCGTCCAAAGATAGAGGACAGCAGAGTGGACAGGTGGTGTACTTGTCAAAAAGCGAAGTCAAATTCGTTGACCATTTCGGGAGTTTGTGGGTTGAAGAACCGTAAGATTAGCATCAAGATTTGTGGAATTGCAAAGTCCGAAACCCCGAAAAGGTGGAAAGTTTCGTTGTGGGGCTAGCACTGGGAAACGTGTCGAAATTCAACATTTTGGCATTTCGGGAAATAGGAGGTTGGGATATTTTTTCTGGGATTCCCGAAATCACGAAACGCGATATAAGTGTGGAGGATAACGAGTCCTACATGTTGGTGAATCGACAATTTGGGTTTCGAAAGTCGAAGAGTCGAGACACTCGGTAATAGGAGTCATGAAGTCGTGATATCCAAACTTTCGAAATAGTGAAGGACGTGATCACATAGTGGATCGGAAAATTTGAATTGGTGCTTAGCGTTTGCGCACGTGGGATCAATTCATAAGGACCTATGGTGACACCGTCATAGGTGTGTTTGATTTCCCTAAAAAGAATCAAAGGGTCAGTTAGACTCAAAGGGAAGAAAAAGAATGATCCTGCATGGACCTTAACGCGAGGGTTGGGGGTCTGCACCACATCGTCAGAACCACATGCCCTAATAAAAATTATCTTATATTAATATCTTATCTTCTTTACATTCTCCTTGATACTATATTCAAACCTACAAAGTAAACATTAATCACGTCACTGAGTACATTTTCAGAAAAAATTTAAAAGTTTTATTTTCTTACATATATTATTTGAAGCAAAGATTTTGTGATCTCCCAGTGAAATTCTCTACAGATGAAAAATTTAACAGGGAAACATTTACCATCAATGAAGATAATAAAAATGAAAATATAATGAATGAAGTTGATGGTCACATTGATCTTCTTACCTTGCTCATTTAAGAATTTTGTCAAACACTTGGTCATTTCAGAATTCTGTCAAACATTTGGTGTGCATTTTCTAAATTTTTGCACTTGGCATACATTTATGCAAGAGAGGCAGCCATAAAACATCTGATTCGAATCCCTTGCAATGATATCTTCATGAAACTTGCTGCCTACTTGCATATCTTATAGTCTACCACATGCATTGATGATAGAAATAAACACCAACTTGTCAAGGTTTAGCCTACAGGTTGCATTTGATAATACATCTTCTCTCACTGTTGGAGATGATCTCAAGAGAGGGTCGAACTTTGATAAAACCATCCTCTAATCTGACTGTGATTTCTTCATGAATGAGCGTGTACACACAGACTTAAGAGTAGTCGGAACTGTTGTGAAGGAAGTTGGGGTTTGTAGCTATAGAATATAGCGGATCTATTTCACCATGGTATAATCACAGTTCAAAAAATGCATTAAAAAAATTCAAACTGTGTGTTTCTAGAAAGTAATGTGCCCACATAGAAAAAGGGCATGAGAGATTAGTCATCGATATCTAACATGAAATAGTTACAGCACTGAAAATACTTGTATTGATCTTTGATTCGAATTCCAAATTCTAATTCCAAGTGCAAAAAAATTTCTTAATTTCCCAAATGGAAAAGGCCAAGCCCAATTTGGTCTTTTTTAAACAAATGGGTATTTCCCAAATGGAAAAAGATGAGCACCCAAAATTTGTTTTTTGTTTTTTTTTTTTTAAATCGGATGGTTCATCCACTATAATAACTACTTTAATACAACAACCTTTATCCATTTACCATGTATATAATCCCCAACATATCAATTAAGTGGAAACTTAAAATTATAATAGCCATTTACCATGTATATAATCTCAACATCTCAATAGATGGAGACGAAAACCATCCCATCATCCTGGACTAGCATCGGTTTAGTCTCTATCCAAGTCGTGTTCAAAGTAGGTGCAACCCCCTTTTTGTGATTATGTATTTTATGTTTATGTTAATTAGCTTTTCAAACTAGATTTCGGAAGACTGGGTCGGTTTCCCAAGGTGGTGGCCCAGCCTTACCACCTGCTATCTTAGACAACGCAACTCAGGAATCCCTGATCTGGTTTCCTTTTTGGTAGATCAATGGATTCCCCTTATTTTTGTATCATAGACTCTTTCACTAATACAGGAACTCACACTCACATACAAAAAAAATAAAATCTCAACATCTCAATTAAGTGGAAAATAAAGGAGTATTTAGAGATAGTGTGTTAGTTAGATGTGTGTTTGTGTGAAAATAATATCATATGTGTTATAATAATTGTGTAATAAAAGGGATTTATATGTCATTGTCCAAGGTCACAATTTTTTCTAATTTGAATACAGACTTTGGGGTGTAAGTCTCTTTGTCAATGTCATAAAATCCTTCCTTGCCATGATAACTAACATCATTAGTGATTTGAAAATAATATATGAAAAGGAAATTAGGTAAAGATAATGAGGACAATTATATGGTTGAAAACTTGAAATCTTCCATTGAGTATGGCAGGACATGTTTGCATTGTGAACTAATAGATACGGTGTGGAAAATGATAGATATTCCAATGAGTATGTCAGTGCATGTTTTTGTTGTGAACTTTATAATTCCATTAATTATATTGTCCTGCCATGATTGCCATTTTTCACTTGAAAATGGATAGTGTTTATCCCTTATCAACCAACATTCGAGAAATTTCATTCACGGAGTAGCCTAGGGGCTTGAGGTTGTTGATGGATCTGTCCATGTTTCAAATCAAATCCAGAAATATATAAAGTTGACAATCATAAGCTATAGCTTTACAAAACTAAGAATGGGGGTGATTTTGATCCAAACAATGAACTTATGAAAATGTGAGTGCATTAACCACTTTTGATTTTGAAGTGAACAACCTTGTTGAGGAGGATGCAAAAAGTAAAAACATCAACAACAGATTGAGAAAAATGCAAACTGGGATCTCAAATTCAAAAGAAGAGAGCCCAAGGTTTTAAGATCATTAACAATGAAGAGTCTTAAATCCAAGCAATTGAAGGAAAAACCAATTACACATTAAATAAGAAAATAAGTAATTTCAAATAAAAAAAATGTCTTTGGTAATTGATTGGGCAAAGTCCTTGTTGAAAAGGGAATCAAAGATTATCAACATGGAATAGAAGAGTACATAAAGTTATTATAAGCAATATTTTGAATGGACGTCCTTACTCTCAATAAACTAGAAACTTGCATTGATAAAAGTCTAGTGAGCAGTTGTCAAGACTTCCTATCCCTAAGTGTACCCCATTTGTTGAAAAAAATGCGTCAAATAACACCATTCTCCATAAAGTTCCCTCCCTTTGAAAGAGGTTGACCCTCTCCCTCTCCCTTCACGCTACCCTATCTCTCCCTCAACTTTACCCCCCTATCACTTCTTAATAGTGAGGGCAAGTGTTGGCACAAGGGAAGACCCATGGTTCAACGCTACAACAACGCACCAATAAATCCCTAACTACCGACCCTTTCGACAACACCTGCGAAGTAGATGAAGTCTCACCGGAGGTAGAGGCAAGGATGGTTGCAAGAATCAGGCATCTGTAACCTTAGATGGGACACAGATATGTGATTATAATACTTGATAAAGCACTTAGCACTGTCAGTTCCTCAATATACAATCAATAATCACTTCGTTGATAAAACAGGTCTTCACAGCATTCACACTGATATAACACATCTAAGCACTTAGCATCAATAGATAGGTCAGATCTAGCAAATAAAGCACTCATCACATTCACATAGATCATATATAACATTCTTATACATCATTAGCGCTAAGCATAAGAATATCTTATCTAATCATCTCTAAGCACTTAGCAAAAGAAGATATAAACACATCCAGACAAGAACAAAGCAAGACAACACTGTGTTTACGTGGTTCACCCCCACCCTGGGGCTACGTCCACCAATTATTCTTCTTTATTATCTTCAGTCAATCGGTTACAAGCATAGGGCCATCAAAACCCTACTCCGCATAGGACAAAAGATCTACGCAGCTCCCTAGATCCTTCTTCCTTGCGTTACAGCACAAAGCCTTCCACCTTCTATTACAACCACTTGCACTTAGTTCTGCAAGTCTCTCACAGTCATGCACAAATTACTTACAAATCTCTACTTGCACTTAGCATACATCACATAGATGTATATTCAACTACTTCTTACATTGCCTAGCCTTCTATTTATACATACAAAATAGGCCTAAACATGGGTAAACCCATGGGCCGACATCCCTATCCTATTACATAATCACAAAAACCCAAAAAGGACCCAAAAGTGGGCCAAGATCCCTTGATCTCTGCTTCGTCTTGCGCTCCTCCTTCTATAGGCTGTCAAAGTCCCAAAATAGGTCACTATGACCAAGAATCTCCCAAAACTTGGTCAAGGGCCAACAAACCCCCAACACTCACATGTGACTCGTCCTGAGTCACTCTTATCTGACCAGTTCTACTTCGAAGGCCTCGAGCTTGGCTCGAGCTACTTCGACCTTCTTTTGTGTGAATGCCTCTTGCTTGGTGAACTCTTGGATCACCACATCATTCACGGGCTCTTCTACGCGTTGTTCTGCTGTGATGACAACTTGTTCTAGCTCTGCTCCTCGGCTTTCAACCTCTGTGAATAATTGGCATGCCTTATCTTGCACTGGTTGAAGTTGTTGAGTAACTTCCATCACTCTGATTTGAATCGTATGGATTTGTTGTTGGGTGGTGCATTGCTCCTGAGACCGCTTCATTCTTTCTACGACTGACAAGGCCTTCAACTGAGCCTATAGTGTGTTTGTGTGCTTCTTTTCTTCCTTGAGCTGCGACTCTAATGCCTGTAACTCTAGATTTTTGGTGAGGTTCTCATATGTTTCAGTGTTACGGTTACTCAGTTGCTTGCACTCTAAGGAAAGATCTTTTAGTCTGTCAACTGCGCTATGGTCATTTTCTTTCCTTTGGTCTCTTACATCTTAAGGGTTCTCGGCCACAGTGTAGAGTTCCAAGTCTGCTATGAACTGCTAGATTACTTCTTCAAGTCGTGCCACCTGTTGTGTAACTCGCTCTTCAGTCTTTACTTCTACGATTGTCACAGAGCGAAGTGCTCTGTGAACCATTTCCTTTACTTCGAGTTGCTCTGCGAGCAATTGTTCCTTGCTTTGTTGCAGTTGTGATTTTTCTTCATCCCACTTCGCTTGCAGAGCAATCTTTTCGCATTCTATAGTACTGCGTTGTTCTACAAGGTCTCCTTGTACTTGTCCCAAAGCCTGGGTAGCTTACATTGTTTCTTCATGAGCTCTTTGAAGGCGATCTTCAACTAAATCAGCGATGTGGTGGAGTTGAGCTAGCTCATCTCCCAGTTCTGATGTTCCTACTGACAGAGGTGTAGTGGAGACTGAGTGGTTGGATTTTAGTGCCTGCTACACTCCTTAGAGCTCATTCTTAATCTGATGGAACACCTCCTCCTGCTTAGCTTCTTGCTTCCCTGTTATCTCCAACGAAGCATCATTCATGGATGCTATGATGAAATCGAAGTCATCGAAGGTGACGATGGTCTGCATTTTGGTCATGGTTGCTTTCACTTTCTTCCAGGAGGAAGGTTTTGGTAGGGACACCTTCCTTTTCTTTGAGGGATCCTCCTCATCGCTAGACGGTGTAACCTCACCTTTCTTCTATTCAAATTCTATGCCATCTATCTCTCTGCCATCTCCTCCTTGCTCTTCTGATATGGAAGTGGTCTTCATGCATGCGTTGTCTAAATCATGGACCTCTTAAGTCTTCTTTATCTTTCTAGGTCTCGGTGTATCATGCACTACTTCCAGACTATCAATGTTGGACATCTCTGTAGGGTCAGCTGCAGGGATGATTTTAAGGATGGAAACTTATTTTAAAATGTAGAAATATTGGCAAATCTTATTAATCCTGCATATGCTAACCATAAATGTTTGGTGAATTTTTTTTAAAAATATTCAAATTTCTAAGAATTTTATATAGTTTGTATAAACTTTTGGCGTTTTTTAAGGTAAAATAATTTTATCCTATAGAATTTGGGCGAATCATTTTTAGAATAGCGAATCTTTTTTTGGGAAAAACCTTGGAAAATTAGCCCATGAGCGAAATTTAGCCCCTAAAATCATCCTTGGTTAGCTGGAATGAGGAGGTCCGCTAACCAGTCCTTGGTGATTTCTTCTAAGTCATCCTCTATCAGCTTGTAGTAAGATTGAATTTGTTGCTTATGCTCGTCAGTGCACACTGTAATATAAATGAAATGGTGGTCTGTGTTGAATTTCATTAAAGGTTGAAACCTGTGGAGAGTATTTGGCGTGATGCGAGGCTTGGACTGGATAGATAACTTCATTTGATTGTAATATGTGTGGAAGATGACATTTGACTGCCATTGCTTTTTCATGTCACTGGAATACCACAGTGTAATGAACTTCATGGCCAGAGGTTCAAAGGGATCAATGTCTGGGAACGTCACACCTTTCGGCATCTCCCATGCAATGAAAGCAATCAAGATTAGAAGTCAGATGAAGTGGAACTCGTATCCTTGACCTTGCGCTTCCTTGCAGTCCAATTCCAACCGGTTCATGAGGTACTTCACCCAATTCATTTGTAGGCCCTCCACGCACTTCCCTATGAGGTCGACTACAAAACCAGTTACCTGGGTGGGTCAGTTCTTGCGAACTAGCTTTCCTGCGATCAGTTGACAGACTAGGCACACTGCACCACTTTGAATAGAGGCTATCTTGTAGCCTCGCGTTCCCTTTTTGACATATCCATAGGTGTCCTTGATCCTTTGTGCTAGAGCACGATCCATTGTTTTTCCAGGGTAGAAATCCTGTGGGTCAGGGCCTTTCATACTCAGTGTTGTGATTTGATTGATCAATTTCAGATCCACTATGATACGATGGTTTAACCACAGGTATCCGCCATGGTAATAGGATAGCAATAGTTTGACGCATGCATTCACTTCTTGATTCCTTCCAAAGTGAGGAATCTTCATGACGTTGAGCAGTCTGGACTGCACGAGGTTATGGGTCCATGACTGAGGGACGATCTTGGAATTCAATGCTACAACAATGCACCAACAAATCCTTAACTACCGGCCCTTTCAACAACACTTGTGAAGCAGATGAAGTCTCACCTGAGGTAGAGGTAGGGGTGGTTGCAAGACTCAGGTGTCTGCAACCTTAGATGGGACACAGATCTGTGATTATAATACTTGATAAAGAACTTAGCACCATTAGTTCCTCAATATACAATCAATAATCACTTCACGGATAAAACAAAGCTTCACAGTCACACTGATATAAGGCATCTAAGCACTTAGCATCAATAGATAGGTCATATCTAGCATATCAAGCACTCAACACATTCATATAGATCAGATCTAACATTCTTATACATCATTAGCACTAAGAATAAGCGTATCTTATCTAATCATCTCTAAGCACTTAGCAAAAGAAGATATAAACACTTCCAAACAAGCACAAAGAAAGACAACACAGTGTTTACATGGTTCACCCCCACCCTGGGGCTACGTCCACCAACTCTTCTTCTTTATTATCTTCATTCAATCGGTTACAAGCATGGAGCCATCAAGACCCTACTCCGCATAGGATAGAAGATCTGTGTAGCTCACTAGATCCTTTTTCCTTGCATTACAACACAAAGCCTTCCACCTTCTGTTACAACCACTTGCACTTAGCTCTGCAAGTCTCTCATAGTCATGCACAAAGTACTTACAATACCCTACTTGCACTTAGCATACATCACATAGATTCCTATTCAACTACTTCTTACATTGCCTAGCCTTCTATTTATACATACAAAATAGGTCTAATCATGGGAAAACCCATGGGCCGACATCCCAATCCCGTTACATAATCCCAAAAACCTAAAAAGGACCCAAAAGTGGGCCAAGGTCCCTTGATGTCTACTCCGTCTTGCGCTCCTCCTTCGACAGGCTGTCGAAGTCCCAAAATAGGTCACTATGACCAAGAATCTCCCAAAATATGTCACTATGACCAAGAATCTCCCACTACCTCTCTAGCTACCTAACACGATCTGTCGAAGGGTTAGAGGTTAGAAGATATAGGCCATTGGTCAGGGGATGATGGTCAGAGTAACTCTGGAGATTCAGAGTGAAGACACTCCGATGAGAGAGGTCCAAGGGACAATCTGGATCATTGATCAGAGTAAAGGTGAGATCAATTCTCAGTTGTAGATCTTTGTAGGGTCTCATCGAGGTGAGGTTAAGAGGGAAGGTGACATCTTACCGATGGGGAGTGTCTACATACCCAAGATAATAAGTGGCAACCTTTATTTGGTCGAAGGAATTGGGAGTGGGTCCCCATCGAGTGCAAACCTTTGATCGATGCATTAACTATCAAACATAGGATCTATAGGTGGAGAGATCTCCACCATTGATTGGAGGTTAGGATGTCATAATGCTTGAGCATGGGGTTAATGAGGGACTCTGATGGACAAACTCCAAGGATCAACCCTAATAGTCCATCGAACCTGTCTGAAAGTAATCTTGATTGTAGATATCGGTGAGTCCTTCGAGATGAGGCCAGGAGGAAAGTGACATCATGATGATGTGAATGACATCACTCCACCAATTCCCAAAGGACAGGTGTTAGCACCTGAAGAGATGCATCGAGTGCAATACGCCACTTCAACATGTGTGACAATTTCCTTTTTCTTTTCTTTGGTTGGGAAACAAGTGTTTAGAAAGTTCAAGTACAAATGGCCCAGAGTTGTCAAGTCCTTGGCTAAGTGTCACAAACATTTCATTTTAAATTGAAAACACATTATTCTAGAATAATCCACTGAGAAATAAGGGAGTAGACTTTCACTTCTACTAAATTCCTTAGAGAGCCTCTCTCTCTCTCTCTCTCGCTCTCTCTCTTTTGTACATCATAACACCCCTTATTTTTTGGACGGAGTCAAGGACTTATTTTTCCCCAATCCACTATCATAATTTATTCGTATCTATTGAGATTGGGTCGAGGTTAATGGAATTGTATCCCTAGGGCATGTCATTCTAAGGATTCCAAGGTTATATGCCAAAGGCAATGTCCCAAGGCACCATCTCTTTGGGAATTGAACATGGTCTAGTGATGGAAAACTCTCACTGATTAATTGTTGGACCACAACGTAGTCGATGCCTTAGAGATCCTTTTATGGTGTATCCATCACGACCTAAGGAAAGATGTGTTGTAGTCTAGAAAGCTAGTATCTCAATATGTCAATGTTGAGGCTATCTACCTTATAGTCACATGCTTTCTAGAAGTAGTGTGCATTAGATCCATCCTTGAAATGAGGATACTACTTTTCTTGGTTGCAATTTTGAGTTGTACCCTAACAATTGCCTCTTGGGAGAAAGCTAATATTGTAGCACATTGTAGCCACAAATTTGATAGGAATCTAGAAAACATTTTAGGCATATGTTGAGTTCTATCATGACTTAAGATCCGTGCAAATTTGAACAATTCCCTTAGGGGTTTTTTCCAATTCTAAATTGACATAGCTCATCAAAAATTTGATAAGAGTTTTGGATTCATGAGAAATATAACCTTTTGTATTGCCGAATTCCTAGCACTTGAGGAAAGTTTGCTACAAGATTAGACAACACCTTGCCTCTTATTTGCAACTTAATTTATTTGAGTATGAAGATTTCCATAGTTAGTTTTATCGCTCTGTAAATTCCCAGAGGTTGTCAGGGTAGAAGAAATTTACCAGAGGTAACTTTATCCAACCACTTCGAAACTGGAATCTAGCCCTACCAGCTTCAGAGAGGGATCTCTCTGTATGATTTAGATTTGTTTTAATTTCTAGATATTAGACTAGTTAAATAAAATAAGATTGAATGGTTTGTTGTTGTTGTTAGGTTGGCTGAACGGGTTTTTATGCCTCCATTGGGCTATGGAGTCTGTATTATAAAGATAGAAATATAAACAGAAAATAAAATATTCTTTTCATAGGGAAAGATAATGCATTCGTTGGATTCTTTAGCAGTAAAGTGACGAATGGCAGAAAAGACAAGAATATCAATTAAAGCAAAGTAGCATTTAAGAATTTCTTCACTGTAATATCAGAAAGATAAACATTAAGATCTTTCAAAGCCAGAAACAGGGTATACAAAGATAAATCCTGCAACATGTGCTACTTTAAAAGATTAGACTAGAAAACAATATGACGACTGAGCAAGAAAAACATTTAACATAGAAAAGAAAACATCACCAGTGAATAACACGCGAGAATCCTGTGAAACATCCCTTTTGTATTAATGGAAGATCTCTTGATAAAATTACAGTCTTTCTGGTTACATGGCATAAAGATAAACCTTCGGTACTTCAAAGTTTGAAGTATTTATAATCAAAATTACATACGATCCTGTCATTAAAGATCAGGACGTGGAAAATCTAAATTTAGCTAACTAACTTAACAAGATACAAAAATTTAGGAAATTGTTTGATGATGTGTTGAAACTTCATGCTGATTTCTGGGGTAAGTCATTGGTGAGGCCTCTGCATGACCTCGTCTGACTGGATAGCTGAATAGGCTTTGACACCTCATCGCCTACTCGATTAGATTGCAAACCTCTCCCCATTGAAGGTGACTGGGAACGACGACTTTGAGTAGTCTTCGATATACTTCGTCCATCTCTGTGTACTTGGAAAAAGTTGGCTTGACAATGAAAATGTACCGGATCTCATGTTGTATGCTGATGTATGATTGTAAATCATCTAAGAATGTCTTGACTATGATACTGCCTTAGATTCCTGAGAATTTAGAGATATCTTTAGCCACAGTGGCTAGTTTCCTTTTATAATCTGCAAGTGTCATTAACTTGTCATTTATAACTCTTAAACCAGGAAGGCCTTTCTTCTGCAAAGCTTCAATCTTGCTGAAAAATATTTGCACTCCTATGTCCATAGTTTGGACCATTTCCTCCAGTTGTAGCATCAGTCCTCTTTTGGTCAGGACCCTCTTGACCTCGAGGATGGTCTCTGCCCTATCTTCAATTTTCAACTCCTCTAGCTCCTCTCTAGTTTTTGAATTCAGGAATTTGATGATCTCAGTAGCTTCTGTGGGCATCTCTCCCAGTTCTCCCCTTATCTTCTCAATAGCCTGCTTACTTCTCTACACTAGTTCGTTTTGCTAGAACATGATTTGTATCGTAGGCCATATTTCATTCATGGACTTGGTGATATCCATCCAGACACTTTCCTTGACCTCAACAAGTGTTTTTCTTGCCACTGTTTTCTTTTGAAGCTATTGTAATTCCTCTTTGAGCTTGTATGACGTTTGTTTCTCCTTGGAGTAGCTAGTTTGATAGGAAGATTTGAGTTCCTAAAGGTTCTCAACCTCCTTTCTGAGTCTATTGATCTCTGTATCTTGAAAATTCATCTCCTCCATGGATTTCACCAGTTCTACTATTCTCTCCAGAGCTAACAGTGGAAGTGCTGAAGGAATTTCTGCCGCAGATACTATTCTTACACTTGTGAGTGGAATTGCGCTCAGTGGAATGAATTTCATGGGCTTTGATTATTCCTTCTCTTTCACTAGATTTTCCAATTCATCTTCCATCTCCTTCAATTGTGCATTCTGCTCCATGATCATCTTGAGCATCTCATCCTTTTCCCCTTCTGTCTCAGCTATCTCCTTTTCCTGTGCATCTTCTGTTGGTGGCAGTTTCAACTATTTCCTCGGAGATGATATATAAACATTTTTATTTTTAAGCATCTCCTCGATTGCTTTCACATTCGAGGGTCATACCCGATCTTGAGGACCAGNCCGCAGGATGCACATCTTTGGTCTAAAACTCGAATGTTTCCCTTTTGTAATCAATGATTACTTTCGAGTCTGGCACCTATGCTTGCATAAATGCCATGTGCATTCTACCCTTCTCAATGTCGAATGCAGACAGCAGTCTGTGTTGTGCAGTTGATGTTTTCTTCCATAACTGAGCATAAGTATTGTTGGTCAGTGTCTAATTTTTCCTTTTGATCATATCATACTTCTCGAAAACGCTCAACTTTGGTCCTATTCTGCTCGACTGGTCGACTGATGGAGTATCCATGGGCTTCTTGGACGAAACTGTAGACATGATTTGCTTGCTGCTTGTGCTAAGAAGTGACTGATCATCCATTGTGGTTGAGATGGATTGGATTTCCTTTTCACCAGTCATGTCAGGTGCATGACTGGTTTTTGGCCTTTTGGTGTGTAACTGAAACTCTTCAGCCGAGACTTCGGTGACGAAAGGCAAAACATATTTCCTGGGTCTTTTCTCCTTGGGCGCTTGTGGTGTAGTGGTCTGTGTGACGATGACCAAGGGGTCTTGTTGTTCTGTCTCAACTAGAGTGTTTGGCTCCCATTCTATTTGATTGGCGAACTTATCTATCTCCAGCTTGGGTATATGAACATATGGGATATTCTTATTTTTAATCCTCATCTCAGAAATTATCCTGCATGGGTCATAGTGCCATATGAAACTGCCCTGAAAACTCATTTCTTTCAACAGTTTGTCTGCTTCCTCCCCAGTGCCTTGGCTATTGCAGATGAAAGACCCAATCTACCCTTTAATTCTAAGTTGTTGCTTCTTTTTCAGAGACACAAAATGTATGTCATCTAAGTTGATCATTTTCCTTATGTACTCCAGGGCAAATATCCTCACGGGTAGATACTTGGGCAACTTGTATGGAGCCAACTCTCATCCATAAACTCTAATCTCAGTGTGTTTTTGGTAAAGATACTAATCACCAGTTTTAGCAAGATCTGAGAGGTGTAAGATCCTCTGAATCTCTTCATTTATTCTCGGTTTAGGTCTGCCACTGAGCATGCTCACCACTGGATGGTAGAACTGCTCGATAAATTGTTTGAAGCTGAATTCTATAGAGTTTTGTCTGAGCAGCGAAGTACACATTGTTACCTCATGCGGCCTCCCATCCTTGTCCATATTCTGCATCGAAGAGGACAATTTGTCTGCTTGAAATAAAATGAACATGTAAGCCAGTATTGAGGAATATCGGAACATGCCTTATGTGGAAAAATATGAGAATTGCTCATGAATGTTGTCTGCCAGGAAAGTGTTGTAGTTGAACTGAGTGGTGGGTCTCTCATCTGTGGAGAAAATGGACAGAAAACCCAATATGGGTTCATCCACCCATTAATCTGAAAAATACCCAAGTAGAGCACAGAGCGACGAGATGACCTGGTTTCCCTTCACTGAGAACAGGGAGGAAGGATACGTGGGATTTTTAGTGGGGACCTTAGCAGCCTGTGGGAGAAAAAGCTCAAAATTATGAGCTCTTTGGGGGAATGATAGTTTCTGGTATAGCTTTGTGATGACTTCAAGATTGAAAGGTGAGGCGGATTCGGCTCTGGGTATGCGCATCATCTGATCAATGGCTTCAGGTGTGATGAAGACAATATTTTCTCCTGATGAAGACATTATGGCTCTTTGGTTTGGGATGTAATGGGCCTGGCATTTAAGGACGAATTTGGGGAAATGGTGAACCTGGGGGAAAAGATACAGGGGAAGGTTTGACTCCTAGAGCCCAATTTTGTCACTCTAGTCCACGAAAATGTCCTTTAGCCATGACTATAAATCTACAAAGTCAAATTCACATTTGGTGTCTATGATTAGATGATCTTTATTGGCCAAATGAATCATGTTGAGATCGATAGAAGGCGGGACGAAAGGATTTTCCTTGGCCTCTATTTTCTTTGATTTTGGTGCCATCACTGTAAAAATACCTGCAAGTAAAACAAAAAGTTAGAGAGGATGACTGTGGCTTTGGACAACTGACTGTAACGGAGAGGAAAATGGGGAAAAATATTCTCTTGTGTGGAAATAGGGTAAATGATGGGAGAATGAAAGGTAGAGGTATTTTTGAGAAAACTAATACCCATTGGGCACGGGGGATAGCTCAGCAGGCTAACGGATAGGTTAGCCTGTAATAAATTTCCAATGGGTCATTTGGA
>JASDQU010284535.1:0-10947 GCA_032191745.1 Picea mariana
CACGACTACACCTAGTTTTCCATGTTTCATGATTAAAGCTTATAGGTGAAAAGATCCTAGTTCAAACTATATTGCCAGAACTTGACGAGGAAAGAAAAATCATATTGGAGCCTAAAGCCATCATTGACACAAGAATTCGCCAACTGAGGAATAGATCCATTTCAGAGTATCTCATTAAATGGAGGAAACTATCGGCTAAAGATTCCACTTGGGAAGATGAGTCTTTTATACAGAAGCATATAGAGTTATGCAAGCATTGCAGACAACACTTGTCTCAAGGGGAGGTGCATGTTAAGCCATAATATTGGCTCATTACCCCTTAATTGGGGCACATTACATTAGTAATGTTATTTTATTTATGTCGGCTTTATTCCATTAGTTGTAATTGTACCTCCTAGTATCCTATATATACCAAGGAGACATTTTCATTTGGAATCATCTTGTACTTGAACATTTAAGTGGGGTAAAAGGAGGTTTCCCCCTCAAAGAGAATTATTATCTGAAATTATCTCTTTTTCAAGGCGCTGAGTACTTTTTCTGAGGTTTTTCTATGCTATATTGATATTTGGTTCTTAACAAAATAATTCGTGTGTTAGTAATTCACAATGTTAATTGATTTAGAATGTTGAATATATTTTCATTGATGTCAACACTGTAGGGAGAGTTTGTTTGATTGATTACTTGATAGTTTGATTGATGACAAGTTGTTTGTGACAGGATGACAATGAACTCTTAATTTTTTGTTGCAAAAGAACCCTCAGTCAAGGAAGGAGGATAGATCATGCCTTGATCATCGACCATCGAAGAGATCGATGATTCTATATCGATAGTAAATCATAATTTTTTGAATTGTGTTTGCAAGTGGATAGAGAGTCGAATCCCCTTTGCAAGTTTGGAGGAACAAGAATCATCAGATCATGATAAAGAATCAACTATGATCATAGATTCATCAGGATGATACCTTGTTCATGTATCTAAAAGTTTAGATGGATGAGATTATATCTCGGGAAACATGCATCCAAATCAACGGTGGGAAGCAGTCCTGAGTTCAGAGTCCGAAAATAAATAGATTAAGTCTTTCATAGTAACGTATTCAGAGTGTAAGATGGAAGAATACTCCTATGAGGAGTTCCAACCAATGACATAGATTGATAAGATAAAAGAGAGATATAAGGTCATTAGGAATTCATGTGGTAGGTTTTGGAGCTACCATCCATAGGTCCAAAAGAGTTAGAATAGAACTATGACCAATGGTCTAGATGTATTTGGAGTAGACATATCAATGACTACGAAGGTGACGTGTGAATAAATCTTATTTGTTTTTGGAGTGAATCCATCAGAGTCCAGTAAGGAACCCCAATAGAACAAGACCAATCAATGGTTGGGATATATTTGGAGTGGAATAGATCAATGGCTCTGAAAAGGACATGTGGTAGTTTACAAAGACATGTGATGAGTTGACATCAGTTATTTTTAAGTGGGCACGTGGCAGTGGGATCCACGGCTGTGAGTGAGACATGCGACGACAACTTATTAGTAAAAGTACATGTAAATGAATATTATTCAATGCTCCTGATTCAGAGTGTGAATAAAAGGGTCAATCATTTCACTCTGATAGAACACTATGAAATACTTATACACAATTGTTCGTGCTCCTAATATTTTGACACAAAATTTGATATGAGAAGGGAGTATTCTTTGATGATTTTGAATTAGAGTTTTTGAACATAATATTTCATTGGAACTCTGACGAGAGATTCCGAATGAGTGTGAGTCAGCTCATACACCACATCAAACGCCATGTCAGAGCCATGAAATAAAAAAGGATGAGGCCACGTGTTAGAGTGCCAAGTCAAAAAAGTGCACGTAGAAGAGCTGAAGTAAGTGACGACATCAACATGACATCAGTAGCCACATCAACCTAAGTAGCCACATCAGTGTAAGTAGCCATGATAGCATCAAGTTAGTACCATGTCAGATCCATGTAGAATCTATCTAAGAAACCACATCATATCGGAGTATATTGGTTGACTATCGTGTAGGTACTTCGATGACGGAGCTCAGAGGAGCAATCTAGAATGTTGGTTGAAATGCGAATGAGATGCAATAACCACCATAGATATACATGGGTCTCACCTAACCATCTTATGCAAAGTATACAAATAAGGGCAGTGACGTTAGTGACATGTTGTTACACACCAAAATGTCACACATAAGTGTCACGAGTGTTGAAAAAGTGTCTCATGCACCTTACTAAGTGTTTCATGCACTTTATCAAGTATCATATGTACCTTAATAAGTGTCACATGAACTTTGACACCATGAAAGAACATTTTCCATGATCCCTAATCTTTGTGGAGGAGAAAACCCAGCCTGAGCTGGTTGAACTTTTTCTTTTTACCTTGTGTTTTGACCCATTTTTTAAGGTTAATGCCCCCTTGCCATGTACACGAAGCATTGATCCTTTATCAACACTCCTTGTTGGACTATGGGGGATAATTGACAATGCTTTGTGCTCCATACTAGGGGAGAATTGAAGTGGTTAGAGGAAGATGTGGTCAGCCCCAATATGCTCTTAAGTGGTTTTGGTTGAGGGGTTGATTCATGAGTTGAGTCATCCATATTCCCTCCATTTTGGGTAACCAAATGCTAAACTAAAGATATAAATCCTTAACTACTTCCTAGAATCCTTCATGGTGATTAAGCCTCTCAAATCCTATATAATGAGGCCACTCAAAGGTGAAAAGGGAGAAAGGATTTTAGAGTGTAAAACCTTTGATCTTGGATGTTGGAGGAAGGAATCCATCAAGGATTATCATTATTATCTTGAGATATTGAGGCAAAGGATGGACAAGAAAACTTGGAGGATTTTTTGCAACGTCAACCTTGGTTTGTAAGTACTTCACCATGTTTCTCCATTAATATAAATTGGCCTATTTACTTCATATTGTTTCTTATACATATATGTCTATATATATAGAAATGTTCTTTTCTAATGATATATGGTAGAAGTACATACGATGTAATTTGAGCCGTCAGATCAAGCTTTGATCTGGACCGTTGATTCCAGTCAATGGAGAGGCATTGGGGATTTGAGTAGTTTAGACAGTATATGAGTGGGTTGTTAGAGACATCTTCTTGGTAGATTTTGTGGACAACCATTGACACGGTTTAGTGGCTTCTTGTGGGAATAATTTTTTAGAAGATTGTAGAGCAGTTTGTGCATAGTTTGTACAACCTCTTTTCACACCTAAGGGGACAGAATTGAGGTTGTATTTCACGACCTCTTTTCACACTTATATTTCTAGGAGTGAGGTTGAAGTTTTCTTTCCTATTTTCACACCTGTGTTGATAGGAGTGAGGCAACGTTCCTTTGTAGTTTAAGCATCAATTGGAGTGCAGTTTGAAATACATGTCAGTATCTCAAATGAATGTGGAGGACAGGCTAGTTGGGGCTAGAAATTGGTCTCCTTGGAAGGCAAGGATAGTATTTGTATTAGAGTACCTCGAACTATGGGATATAGTTGAGGCATCTGTTCTTGTTATTCCTGTTACTGCTCCCATCTTGGTGGCAGAGTTCAGGAAGAGGAACATCAAGGAAAAGATGAACATATGTGATGCAATGCAAGATCATATCATTACCCACTTGACTAGGAAGACTTATTCATATGAGATGTGGGCATATCTATGAAAGTTGTATGATAGCTCTAATGAGAACCAGAAGTTGGATCTTCATGATCGATTGAGGGGAATTCATATTCTCGAGAATGAGTCGGTTACTTCTTTCCTTAGTAGATACACCCAGATAAGATACGATCTTGGAGCCATCGGAGAAGTGGTGAACCCCAACTCTATGGTGAGGACAACTTTGAACAACTTTACCAAACCTTGGGGTCCATTTGTACGCGAAATTTTTGCCAAGGAGGTTATGCCTACATGGGAGAGGATGTCGGATGAATTCATTCAGGAAGAGAATAAACTTGTAGCAGAGGCTTATGGATAGAAGCCACAATAACAACAGTCAGTTCAGGGTGATGAGGACCTTACTCTTTGGACAAAGGGAAAGAAGAAGACTGGTCGGGGAGGTCGGCAGGGTCCCAAGTTTAGGGACCCACCATAGGGAGGAGAGAGAGGCAGTGGGATGAAGAGAGACATGAGCATAGTGATATGCTTTTATTGTGGAGAGATGGGTCACTATGCAGGATAGTGTCCCAAGAAGAATAAGAAGCAGCATGATGTTTTAGCAGTGACAACAGAGGAGATAGAGTTCAATGAGAAGTTTGTGAGGGAGTGTGCATTCATGACTACTTTTTCTTTTGTTATACCATCCAACATTAGATGGGAAGACAAATTTGAGGAGGACCAAATAAATCACAAAATTGATTCAGAGGGAGATCAAACTCAGCTTCCTTGGACACCATCTTTAGAGGGGGTGACTGGGCCACCCACAATAGCTTCAGTTTCATAGTTTCCGAGTAGACATAGAGTTGGTGCTGCAAATTCAGAGCATCACAGATTGATGAGGAGGAGTAGTAGGGAACCACAAAGTCTTGAGCCTCACTTGGCTACAGAGACTGGCAAATCGGGTTCTGGATCCACTTCAGGTGGAAGCTACTTGGTGAGAGTATAAGTTGATTATCTTGGTGAGATTTTGAGATCTAGGTACTTTTGGTGAGATACCAAGAGGGGGAGAATCTTGGTGAGATTCCAAGAGAGTGACTCTTGGTGAGATTCCAATACTAGTTACCATTGGTCAGATGCTAGGAGGTAGAAATTCTTGGTGGGAGACCAAGGTGAAGATTTTTGGTGTGATTCCAAGATCTAGGTGATCTTGGATAGGTAGAGGGAAACTTCCATCTATAAATCATGTAGATTGAGAATATCAGTGTTGACTACTTTTAGTAATCAGGGTACAACTATACTCACTGAGTATATTCCAGGAAGCAACCATGTCCACTGTAGGAATGAGATTGGTGGTGACAAGCACTTTCATTGGTAAGAGGGAGTGTTGAGATTTGGGTACCTTGGAAATTGGTCCCCTTATGTTTGTGAGATTCTAAACATATGAGGGAAGTACTTTGTACCTTGTACTATGTACTTTGTGTCTAATTTCACTTTGAATTAGTAATTCAAAAGTGAAATTTGGTCATTTTATCCTAAAGTGACAATTAATTCACAAAGTGGGTGAATTAATAGACATAAAGTGAAACTATGAAAACTTAAGTAAAGTGGGTTTTGGTTTGATATTTAGATGAGTTGATCTCAACCATTGATTAGGGATGAGATGAGATGATATCATCCACCCAATATTTAGGTGTCCATATGAATCCTAAAGGAGGGCACAAGAGGCCAAGGAGAGGCCATTAACTCATTTGTTCACTCCTTGATTTTGAGAGAGAAAAAGAGGATGGAGTTTTAGGAATTTGGAGAGGAAAGTTTGGGAGCCTCCTTGCATGGAGAGAGTCAGCAGGCTTTGTGCCCAGTTTATTTAGTGGGGAGCTTCAAGTTCTGAGGAGAGTGCACTTGAGGAGGAGGGTGCATCATCAGTGGGGAGTACTTAGAGAGTTGAGATTGGAGTGAGGTCTATTTCATAGGAAGGCTACTCATCAGTATCAGAGTATTGTAGAGGGTTTTCTAGATCAGAGATTCTAGTTGGTGTTTGGATTCATTTCAATGGCCTTGGAAGCATTTATGAGGGGCACACCATCCTAGGGCACTCGTCCTTATTTTGGAATTGAATTTTAGCTTGGATCAAGATGCTATTGTAACAGGTTCATCTATATTTTTTACTTATTGTATTCCACCATCTATTTTCCTCATATATAGACATATATTCCAAACTGGTTTTCCCCAGGGGGTTTGTATCCAGGGTCATGTTGACCAAAAATACCTGTGTACATTTTCATGTGTGTTAGAGTTTAGAACTGCTTTATTTTCAACTGTAAATATCTATAGGTGTGTTGCATTTATTTTAGTATGCATGTGCTAACCCTTAGTGACTAAAACTACATGCTAGAGAACCTAAAATTGTGAATGTAATCGTAACAAATCAGCAAGAAGTTCCTGAACTGTTGGTTTTCCTAAAACAATAGCAATACCATCATTAACAGTTGAAACTTAGAGCTAACTTGAGGTCAAAGACAGACCTAGTTGGTAGCTTGATAGGACCTAGAAAATATTCACTATCAACATTGAAGTTGTTGACGTGCCCCTAGATTATAATTTATTGTTTGGTCGTAGTTGGTTCTACGCGATGATTGTCATTGCTTCTTCAGTTTTTCTCATTTTACAATTTCCCCATCAAGGGAAAATTGTGACTGTTGACCAACTTGATTGTTGTACACCATATCTCCATAATTCCCCAATGAATAATATCCCTTTCCTGGAACAGTCCAATATTAAGTACGAAAGTGTGGGGGTAGATCTCATCAAATATTCCTCACTCATGGGAGTTTTTCCCTTACCTCTCCCTAATGCACCACATGATGTTGCAACATTAAATATGATTATGACTATGGTGAAACAATCCTATGAATCCTTTGATCCTTAGGTAGTGCCTAGACCATCTACCACTAAAACACTAGGTGACATAATGCAACTGAGTCTTCCACAAGATCTACTACCTAAACCTTCCCTTCCTCCACCTGTCTCAATTGATCCTGTTTCTTCTGCCCTCTCTAGTGAATCTATACCTATTAGTAACTAGGAGTATAGGCAAGTGTAGAAGAAGAGTCAATGGATGAACCAAAGCTTGGGGGGAATGTCTCCAACCTCTGGGCATCATACTGAAGTTAAATTGCCATCTTCTTATAGTGATTATGGGGGAAAAGTACCAACCTCTAAACACTATGTTGGGAAAAACCTTGCCAAAAGTATCGATCAACGTACCAAACTATGGACATAATGTTTGGAAGAAGCCCTTTCATGGGAATTACATTGAGAATAGTTTATTATAATTTTCAAGATCCTTAAAAAATGAGACCAACATTGAGCAAAGTTCTCGTTTCTGTGTCAAGTTCGTTAAAAAATGAAATAGAGGATTTTCAAGCACTGTTTCATTCTTTGTTTCAAGCTCGTTAAAAATGAAGCAGAATACGAGCATACTTATTCATCCTTCGAGCTCGTTAAACCACAAATATTCATCTTTCGAGTGGTAGTTTATCGCTTTTTCGACCTTGTAAGACTAATTACAAAAAATGTATACTCTAGTCAATCATGACTATAAGAGTTCTCCCTTGTATTTTTGTTTATCTTTTTCAGGCTTGGGGGACTAAATTTGCGAAAAAGAACACCCTTGGAGTCACATTTAATATCTTTTTAGGCTCTCTAAACATGAAAATACCATTAGGTTTTCCTTCTTTGGACTCATAAAACATGCATTGAAGGACCCATAAGGGGTTGAACCCCTCTTTATTCAACTTCGTTAAACATATGATGAGGGACTCATTGAATATGAGCTATACTAAGCATATGTTATCCTCCTCAATCTTGTTAAAAAACAAAGAGGTACTTGCCAATCATGGTGGGGGGGGGGGATTGAAGGAAGTAGGTTAATTTTTTGGAAAGCATCATGGAAGTTGTTTGTTTTCACCCTTGAACATGGCAACTATTTGTGTCTCGTCTTGCAGTTGGGTAATATGCTTGTCTCTGAGTCATACCAATCCCATGAGTCCTCGGATTCCTTCATCTCACCCAAAGAGTGCCCCGATGATTGTCGCACTTTGTTTTGTTATATCTCTTAGTCGATTTAATGATTCTAGGTCACTTGTTGTGTCTCACAATTTCAAGGTAAATTTCACCTCAAACCAACCATTCTACATTATTATCCATTTCCATACCTGTGTCAGTGAGTCCAAATTTGATCTATCATATTTTATCACTTTGATGTGTCAGTTCCATTTTGATGATGGGGGAAACATCATGGCCCTTCTTTGACGAGTATGTTCCTTTCGAATTCAAAAAATTATCTGGGAATTATACTTAGAAACCAGTTAGTACCTTAGAGCCTACATGCCTCAATGGCAGGTTTCCTTGCCTTCGACAGTAGGTTTACACCATTGGACTTTGATCGAATGATTCCAAGGATGTTTGACTTCAAATCATTCATTCACATTTTATATAATGTATTTGGGTACCTTGGGAGTCATTATCATCATTGGTGATTTCCCTCGCACTTTTTAACGGTATACATTAATGATCGGTAATCAAGTGGTTTCTACCATGTTCGACATCAAGTCATCTATTCATGTGGCTAGATTTGTACTATTTAGGGATTGGGATGAAGACCCCGGGTTGGGCTCTCTCTCTATTATGTTATTTACCTAGGTTGCGATGGATATTATCTGATTATTTTGTGGATTCCAGTAAACTCACCCTACTAACGACCCCACTAATATATATACTGTCACATAGATCCACTTTGTATTGCTATGTGGCTATCTTTTTTTCATATCGTAGCTCCACTGTGTATTCTTTCGTGGCTACAATCAATTCATCTCATGGAGGTATGGATCCACATTGTATCTCCAGTGGCCATATCCTTAGTCAATGTTTTCATGGATTTGTAGTGTATTGGTCGAAAGCCATGCTTTGAATCAGTTTACTATGAGCATAGGTATGTCTACCTTAGAGATGATGCATATATTATGTTTGATGTTTGTTTTTATATTTCTCTAGGATCCCCTACTCCATATCCCTTGCATTAATATTTTCTAAAGTGTTTCAGCCATCATTTTCTCTTCTGAACTCACGCTTTACGGGGCATTTGTTACACACCAAAATCTCACACTTAAGTGTTGCACCTATTATGAATTAAGTTTTGCAAGTGTCACAAGTGTCGCAAAAGTGTCGTATGCACCTTACTAAGTTTTGAATGAACTTTATCAAGTGTTTTATGCATATTAATAAGTGTCTCATGCACTTTGACACCATGAAAGAACATTTTTCATGATTCCTAGTCTTTGTGGAGCAGAAAACCCAGCATGAGATGGTCGAAAAATTGCTTTTTACCTTGAGTTTTGACCCATTTTTGTAGGTCAACGCCCCCTTTCCCATGTATAGGGATAATTGATCCTTGATCAACATTCCTTGTTGAACTACGGGGGGGCATTGGCAATGATCTGTGCTCCATACTAGGGGAGCATTGAATTGTTTAGAGAAATATTTGTTCATCCCACCTTATTCTAAGGGTTATCCCTGAGATGATATTAAGTGGTTTTGGTAAAGGGGATGAGCCATGATTTAATTCACCCATATTACCTCCATTTTGGGTATCCAAACACTAACCTAAGGAGATAAATCCTCAACCATTTCCTATAATCCTTCATGGTCGTTAAGCCTCTCAAATCCTATATAATAAGTCCACTCAAAGGTGAAAAGAGAGAAAGTATTTCAGAGTGTCAAACCTTTGATCTTGGAGGAAGGAATCCATCAAGCATTATCATTTTTATCTTGATACATTGAGGCAAGGGCTGGATTGGAGAGCTTGGAGGAGCTTCTACACCATTAACCTTGGTTTGAAAGTACTTCACCATGTTTCTCCATTAATACAACTTGTCCTGTTTCCTTCATATTGTTTCTTATAAAAGTATGTCTATATAGATATATTTGTTCTTGTCTAATGATATATTGTAGAATTAGAAGGTATTGTTCTCTTCCTTGCATACTTTCTTCATTGTTATAGGAGCTTGGAAAACAAGGAAAAATATTCACTATCAACAAGGACAACCGTTGAAAAGGAGAAGGTCACACTTCTTTGTTCTATATTATCTACATATAGACATAAAGAATAAATATAAATAAATGTTAGTGTCCATTTGTTTGTAATTTTTTCTTGGTTAATAGGGGTCTAGAAATCCAAGGCATATTTCACCTGTTCACAGGGGAAATATTTCGTAACACATGTAAAACCATGAATGGTCAACGTGGATGGGATAATGTTAACACCATGTCATAAGGATTGGGAATCCGATACTATGGTGACCCGGAAAACATGGGAACATATAAATGAACTAGATCAAGTTTGGACCATATCTAAAGGCTATTGTGCATCGAGATGATGATGAGTGTTTTGACACCTTGGTGGTCCTGATATGAAGGAAGAAATGGACGGTTATGATCAAACGAAGGATAGATTGGGAGATTGTTGTACCTTTAAGTTTTGTAGAGTGTATTGGTACCAATATGATTGCGATTGTAAATCAACAGAAGAGAATGAATCCAAGATGGGATTCGACGGCAGATGAGATTCAAAATTGTGGTGCGTGGTCTATGAGAAGATTGCATGAAATGAAAAGTGTTAGGGCTCGATTTTAAGGAAGAGGAAAACAGACTCGAAGCCAAATTTATGAGCACAAAGTTTTATGTGGACAAATGATTGAGTACATGATCCATACAAATAATGATACCATGATTTAGCTATTGTGATTTAAAGGTGGATGGATTAGTGAATATAAAAAATGAGGAAGTGGAGCAAAGTTCATATCTCATGAACCTCTTGGAGAAGAAAAGAAGAATGAATATTCTGTGAAGTTATTTACTGTGGCTTACGGTCGATTCCAGGAAGATTTTTTTTAAAGAAATTTCATATCATCTAGGTTGGTTTCTAGTTTGTAGGTTGGTGCCTACAGAGGATTGGTGTCATCGTCCATTTGCAGGTTGGTTCCTCTTTGCAGGTTGGTGCTTGGTTTGTAGGTTGGTGCCTACATAGTATTGGTTTCGTCTTTTATTTGCAGGTTAGTTCATTTTTGTAGTTTGGTGCATGGTTTATGAGTTGGTGCTCATAAGAGGATTAGTGTCCTCATTGAAAATTATTCATACATTAATTGATGTTCATTTAAAAATGATTTCAAAGTCTTCACAATATGGATTTCCATATCTATGTTTGTAAATGTGTTGAATATTGTTTGTGATTATGATGAGTACATGTTTGTTATAACTAATTGAAAT
>JASDQU010284541.1:0-14542 GCA_032191745.1 Picea mariana
CATCGGAGTTTTCGATGGTAAGGAAATTGTGCATCAGGAAATTGTGACCCGCGATTTCCCAATGAGATCTGAGCCGTTCATGATGAGGACGCGTGTTAGAAGATTCTTAGGATTCGGGGTTCGGCAATTCGGGATTCTCGATGACGAGAAACTCACGACAGGAGGAATCGTGAAATCCCGAAACGCGACGGTTCCCTAGTTATAGCACTCCAGTGGAGGACAGGTGTCACTCCACGCCATCATAAGGAGTGTGGGCCATAGGTGCCGGATCAAGGGACAAACGTCGGAAGATCGATCTTGGCTGTGAGTTCACGCCAAGTGGCATCGGGGGTCGGGGAATCGGAATTTACAAAGGCATGTGCATCGCGACATCATAAACCCCGAAACCCCGATGGGTATTTAAAGAGTGGTGGACATATGGTAGAAGGTCACATGAGAACGGAGCTAGCCTAGAAGGCTAATGCGTTAGGGGCATATCGGGGATCGGAGAATCGTGAGTTTCGAGGACTCGTGAATTGCGACATCAGGAAACCCGAAACTCCGATAGGAGTTGCCCCGAAAGGAGGTAAGACCACGGCCATAAAGGCGGTGAACCACAGGCTTGGCCTGGGGAGATAATGCGTGAGGAGCGCATCGGAATTCGGAGGAACGCGAGTCCTAGGGGTGAATGAGTTTGACATTAGAAACCCCGAATTCCGATATTCTCACCAGGGGTTGGTATTTCGCAAATGCCGGTTTTCTGGAGATTTCTCACTCGAGGGAGATTAATCCGAAATTTTTAAAATTATGATAGTGGGTGTGTTACATTAGATCCCTGATCTTCCACAAGTTTTCCTCACAGGTTTGCGACCCTATACATTATTTGCTCGTGGGTATACATGCTTTTCCTCACTTCAGACCACGGATGTATGTGCTTTTCCTCCTGAAATCCACAAATTTGATCAAAGAACCTATGTATGTAACTTCTTCTCTGTACACTCGGCTCCTTCAAAATTTTTACTTCACTGGACTTCTTTGCCTTCAACTCAGTGCCTCAGATCTCCAACATGTATTCTCATAAGTGGTTTTCCAATTGACTCTTCTCTGTGTTTTAATGAGGATCCCATGCAACTCACATGAAACTTGTTAACTTATGCTTACAGTTACTTTGACATGCAACTGACATGCAACTTGTTAAGATTTTACATCTACTTTACCTTGACATGCAAACTGTTAACTTCATATTCAAGGGTTTACATCAATGACAAATAATCTTTCAACAATTCAATGACAAATAATCTTTCAACAATTAATATTTCAATAATTACAATTAGTCTTTCAAGAATTAATCTTTCAATAGATGCCACCAGACATACACAATTTAGTGGACTAACATTGGGACTATGTACTCCATTCAGGCCAAATGAGGTACCCAACCTGAAGAAATTTTTATACGACAAAGCATCAGGAAGAATCATGCAAGAACAAGAGGAGAAAATATCGGTAATAGGAGGGAACCCGATCTCAGTCATTACAAAGCGTGACAAAACATTCTAGCAAAGATACAGTATCCATAACCTCAGTTGGATCCACTTTTTGGATTTCCATGGAAGATAACATCGTAAATCTATACCAGCATAATCTAGAGAAAGAAGCAAGGATTATAAATCTTGAGGAAAATCTTCATCAAGTAAAGGTGGATGAAGGCAACCTTTATATCTTCAAAACTAGTATGGAAAAATTCAAAACTAAGCTAGAGGAGGTTGTAATCGACATGTACGCTCACCTACATATGTTCCATGACTTAGCTACTATCATCATAGACCAACATAGAATGGTGAAAACCAAGCTCACACAATTCAACATTATCTAGGAGGGCATGAATAGTATTGATACATGGATAACAAAAAACCTGGATGCATCGACAGAGCTCTATCATGCCTTATCCACGAAAAGGAAAACTGATAGCTATGCATTACACTATTGTTAGAAAGTGGGACAAAATGTAGACAAAGAAATTACTAGATCAATGGAAATATGTTTGTGTATACACAAAGAAGCACAAGAATTACTCAAGTTATGTCAACTTCCCCAACTTGAGGATCTCGGGAATAAACTTATAATGGAAGAACTGGTCGACAAGTTATATTACAGCACGATTCGTGGACGAGGATTCACAGAAGTAGCCACCATAGTAACAATGGACCTAATAGAAAAACACCTTATTCAACTGAAAAAGGTCCATACTATGGTTCAGGCATTCATGGCTACACTATCAAAAGATGTGCAGACCCTCGACAACAATGTGGCGATGAAAACGGCTACCATAGAAGAGATTTCATACCATAGACTCATTTATTTGCATGATTGTAAATGTGTTGAACCTGCACAGAATAGATCTAGCTAAACAATGATACACACATTTGCAGAGAGAATTGGAGAAAGAAGAAGAAGGAGAGAAAGAATGAAAGAAATTTCATTAACCATTGTAAACAATTTACAATAGATATAGGATACATGAGTAACTAATGATCTATAGTGGTGGTCTAGAGTTATCTAGACACACACCAGCAGTTACGAGAGTAAACTTCCACCTAGTCTAGTCTCTCAGGCAGTTACGGGAGTGAACTACCACCTAGTCTGATTTAACTAGTCTATCAGTCTTCAGTTAACTGACTGAAACAGAGTGAAGTGAGGAAGAGATTAGGGAATCATGAGTAATTCGCTAGTCTGGTGATGATCCCAAGGACAATGCACATTAGTTGGTGATGATCCCAATGTTGCATGGTGACAAAACCAATGCAACGTCTATACTTCACTCAACTAGTCAAATTGAAGTGAAAACTAAGAGAATATTCTCTAGGTGGAATATTCTCCCCTAAAATATAGGAGACTGGATAATGACTAATAATGACTAATAAACAAGGGAAAACCTTAGTAAAAATAAATCTTAGGCGTGTGTGAAGTAACTCCAACACCCCCCCTGAACATCACTATGGTGAAAATAAAGAATGGGTCCCGAAAACAAGGCCATGTTAGGTACCCAAATACAAAAGATACACTGAAATAAACGAGGAAAGAGGGAAAACCTCATGGGAAACCCCCCCCCCTCAAATTACAATGCATAAAAAAAAATGAGAAGGAACTAAAAACAGTTGCTAAGCAACCTTGTCCATCACTCCAAGAAGACTTCGCAATTCTGCAAGTTTGTGCTCGTTGAAGATTTTGTTGAATATGTAGATGGCTTCATGGATCTGATGAAGTAGATGCATCATCGATATGTCCACACATATCCACTTTTTCTTCTTGTAATGAATAATATCCAAATAAAGTTTGGATGAAATTTTGAAAACCGTGCGGCCATTTCCGGAAAAATGCTGAAATTTTGTTGATTTTAAAATGATCATAAATTCACTTCTCGGACTCCGTTTCGGACGATTTTGTTTTGAAATTGGATATTTTCCCAAGAGGAATTAAAATATCCAATTTGTTTCTGCAAATTTTTCTCAGAAAATATCATAATTGAGTCTGATGTGCGCGGCTCCCTTTTTGTCTCCTGAGATACATGCATTGTGCATGGAAAAATGTTTGCATGTGACCCCTGAGATGCATGCCATATATATTCCACATGATATTAAGAAAACAAATATGAAATGAAATAGACATCATATTCAATTAACGGAATACAAATTTGTGCAAATACTTGTGTAGAAGACTCTTTAGAATAAAATGTTTGATCTTATGATGGCTTCTTGTTGGCACAGGGGCAGACCCAGGGTTCATTTCTACAAGAGCGCACCAACAAAACCCTAACTACTGGCCCTTTCGGCAACACCTGCGAAGCAGGTGAAGTCTCACCCAAGGTAGAGGCAGGGGTGGTTGCAGGACTCAAGGGGTAGACCCAGGGTTCAATGCTACAAGAGAGCACCAAAAAAACCCTAACTACCAATGCTTTCGGCAACACCTGCGAAGCAAATGAAGTCTCACCTGAGGTAGAGGCAAGGGTGGTTGCATGAATCAAGTTTATGCAACCTAAGCTGGGACACAGATCTGTGATTATATCGCTTATAGAGTACTCAACATCGATCATTCATCAATATTAAACCCTTATTATACCTCGCAAATAGCACAGAGAATCTCAGTATTCACTTAGATCTAAGGTATCTTAGCACTTAGCAATAGTAAAACAGATTAGATCCAGTAGATCAGCACTAAGAATCTTCATACATGTCAGATCTACTATCCATACACATCTAATGAAGCATAAAGCATAAGTAGATCTATCAAAGCACCTAGAAAAAGCAGAGATAACCACATCAAGTCAAAGCACAAAGCATAACACACAGATTTACATGGTTCACCCCCACCCCGGGGATATGTCCACCAACTCTTCTTCTTTATTAGCATCTTCAATCGGTTACAAGCACGGAGCCACCAAAACCTATTGCGCATAGGACAGAAGATCTGCGCAGCTCACTAGATCCTTCTTCCTTGCTTTACAACACAAATCCTTCTATATCTCCACACAAGGACTTGCACTAAGCTTTGTAAGCCTATAGAATGCATAGCACCTTGATCACATAGATCGCACTTGGCATGTAGCCTATATCACATAGATACAATAATACTCTACTAGATGCCTAGATGTCTATTTATACATTTACAAAAGTGGTCCTAAGCATGGGTGAATTTACGGGCCGACATCCATTTCCCATTACATATTCCCAAAACCCAAAATGGGTCCAAAAGTGGGTCGAGATCCCATGATCTCTGGTTCGTCTGGCGCTCCATCTTAGAGAGGTTGTCGAAGTGCCAAAAATGGTCAAATATGACCAATTGTTCCCAAAACTTGGTCAAGGGAAAACATGCTCCCAACACTCACCTGTGACTCATCCCGAGTCACTCTGGTCTGATAAATTCTGCCTCGAACACCTCAATATTGGCTCGAGCTTCTTCGACCTACTGTAATGCTACTGCCTCTTTCTCAGTGAACTCCTAGATGAGTGTGTCATTGACTAGTCCTTCTAGGTGTTGTTACGCTGCACTCACAACCTGTTCAAGTTCTACTCCTTGGTTTTCAACTTCAGTGAATAGTTGACATGCATTCTCTTGCACTGGTTGAAGTCATTAAGAGACTTCCATCACTTTGATCCGAATCATGTGGATCTATTGCTGGGTCGTGTGTTGCTCTAGAAACCTCTTCATTATTTTGGCCAGTGACAAGGCCTTCAGTTGCGCTTGTAACATATCTGCATGTTGCTTTTCTTGTTGGAGATGTGACTCTAATGCCTGCAACTCTGGATTCTCTGTGAGGTTCTCATAAGTCTAAGAGCTCCTAGAGATCAGCTGCTTGAACTCCAAGGCAAGGGCTTTCATTTTTCTAACTGCGCTGCGAGCAGTTGCCTCTCTTAGTTCTATGATTTCTTGAGGATTCTCGAACACAATACGAAGTTCCAGGTCTGCGATGCGCTGCTGAAGCTACTGGATCACTTCTTCAAGTTGTGCCACCTGTTGTGGAATTCGTTCTTCATCTCTCACTTCTATGATGGTCACAAAGCGAAGTGCTCTATTGACCAGTTCCTTTACTTCTAGTTGCTCTGCGATCAACTGCTCCTTGCTATGCTATAGCTCTGCTTTCTCTTTGTCCCACTGTACTTGAAGAGAATTTTTTTCTCGTTCAGCAGCACTGTGCTGCTCGACAAGTACTCCCTGTACCTATTTCAAATCCTAGGTGGCTTGTGTTGTGTCTTCTTGAGCTCGTCGAAGGTGAGCTTCAACCATATCAAAAATCTGGTGGAGTTGAGCTGGCTCATCTCCCAGTTCTAGTGTTCCTGCTGTCAGAGGCATACTGGAGACTGTGCAGCTAGACTGGAGTGCCTACTGCACTCCTTGGAGTTCAATATCAATATGATTATACATTTTCTCCTACTTCACCTCTTGTTTCTCTAATACCTCTTGTGAAGCATCGTTCACAGCTGCAATGATGAAATTAAAATCATCCAATGTGAGGGTGGTCCGCATCTTGGTTACAGGGGTTTTAGGTTTCTTCCAGGAGGAAGATTTCAGAGGTGAAACCTTCCTTTTCTTCGACGAGTCCTCTTTGTCCCTAGGCAGTGGTACTTTTCCTTTCTTTTGTTCAATTTATGCGCCTTCTATCTCTTCTCCATAATCCCCTTTGTTTGGTGTGATAGAGGTAGTCCTTACAGATGCACTGTCTACATTGTGAACCTCTTCAGGCTTCTTCGTCTTGCTTGGTCCGAGTGTATCCGGCACAGTTTCTGGGCTATCAATATCAGACAACTCTTCAGGGTTGGCTGGAACAAGGAGGTCTATCGACCATTCCTTGGTAATCTCTTCGATGTCTTCCTCGGTCAACTTGTAATAGTACTACAACTATTGCTTGTGCTCATCAGCACGTGCTGTTATATAAATAAAGTGGTGGTCCGCGTTGAACTTCATTAAGGGTTGAAACCTGTGGAGGGTATTCAGGGTCATCCGAGGCTCGGACTGGATGGCTTTCTTCAACTGGTTGTAGTAAGTATGGAAGACGACATTGGATTGCCACTGCTTGTTCATATCACTAGAGTACCACAGCGTACATAACTCCACGACTAGTGGTTCAAAGGGTTCAATATCTAGGAGAGTGGCACCTTTTGGTAGCTCCCAGGCGATGAAGGTGATTAGTATGAGAAGCCAGCTAAATTAGAACTCATACCCTTGGTCTTGTGCTTCTCAGAAATCAATCTCTAGCTAGTTCACAAATTACTGTGCCCAATTCATCTGTAGTCCCTCTACGCACTTCCCTGCGAGGTCAACTACGAATCTAGTCACTTGGGTGGGTTAGTTCTTGTGAACTAGCTTGCCTGCCATCAGCTGACATGAGAGGTGCACTGCGTCATTATAGATAGAGGCTACCTTGTAACCTCACGTTCCCTTCTCGACATCGCCATAAGTCTCTTTGATTATCTGCGCTAATTCTCGTTCTGAGGTATTTCCAAGATAAAATTCGTATGGGTCAGGGCCCTACATGCTCAGCCCTAGGATCCAATTGATCAAGTTCAGATCCATAGTGATGCAATGGTTCAACCATAAGTAACCTCTGTGGTAGTAGGACAACATCATTTTAACACATGCATTTACTTCCTGGTGCCTGCCGAAGTGCAAGATCTTCATCACGTTCAACAATGTAGACTGCACAAGGTTCTGGGTCCATGACTGTGGGGTAATCTTTGACTTCTTTCCTTTGGTTCTGGTTAAGTACTTGTGCAGGGAGAGCATGATGTAATCCTTCCAGTCTCCAAGGTTGAAGTCACTAAACTTCAAGGCTACGAGCTTATCCTGGTCGGTGCGAACTACGCGTGTCCCTTTCGGGAGGTACGTCATGACCAAAGCATAGTCAAAATCTTTGGACACACTGTCTTGGTTGATGGCGCCACTTAGAGGGGGTGGGTAGGTAGGTAGAATACTCGGAATCAGCTTGGCATTCGTGATATCACCTCTATGATTCATTCTCATCTCTGTCGTGATTATGGAAGTTCCTACTCCACGAGAAGTCGATGGAGAAGCTTGGACTCCTCCTATTGATGATTCTTGCACACCTGCAGACATCCTTATTTCCGACATGACTTTCTCGGTCCTGAGATCAGTGAGTACTTCCTTCGCAGATTCTTCAAGTGCGCTAAGATCTTAGGACATACGCGCTTGGGGTTAATATCAGGGTTACAATGATCTTAGATACTACACAGGAATGAACAACAAGGGTGGGATGATCATTGTATACACTTGCTAGTCTGCGGGCTTCAAATTCTCAGTTGGAAAAAATGTTCTTCGTGCAAGGCGCGATGAGATAAATAGACAATCTTGGTAACGATTTTCTCTGTAACAGGTATGAGCCTCATTAATTATTGTTATGTCCATTATGGTGTAGTCCAACAGTCTGGTGATGAGACATTAATGTGTTCTGACCCGTTCAGAGTGGTATTCGAATGGATATATTAGCCTCCAATGGCTATATTGCTTTTCCGTGGCAAAGTGACCTATGTCATTGTTCTGATATCCCGACGAAGTTCAAATTCTACAAGTTTTCCTTCTGCGAGGCTCCCTCTTGAATATTTTGTAGCCTGTTGATATTATCTCTCTTTTTATTGAGCTTCCTAGCCTTCTTTCTAGTGAGCTTTGTCTCGGTGATTCTCTTCCCATTATGATCCTTATTTTTCATGGACATAGGTACTTCGCGCTGCTGAGATTCTCTCCTAAGACTCTGGGGTAATACTTCTTCTATATCTGAGAGTCCTTCAATCTTCTGTGAGTCCTCTAATGCTCTTGTAGCTTTGACATTTGGGCTTCTAGTGTCAAATAGCTTTGATCTGTTCTCTTGTTCTTCAATCAACTATGTGATCCTTCTAGTCATGAAATCTTTTAACTCTTGTCTCTTATGTTCTAGGACTTCTTCTTCCTCCTTCTTTCTAGCTTGATCTCTATCAATCCAAGATTTTCCTAGTAACATGGTAAACGGGGCATTGTCTTCAATGAATTTAATAATCTCAAAGTCTTCCTTTGTCGAAGTTCCATTGTCTTTCATAGGTATCTAAGCGAGCTTTCCACATAACATCATCAGTTTTCCTCTGAATAGTCCTATTCCTCCTAATGAAGGGATCATAGAAGGATTCCCTATAGCTTTCCAAGTTCTTTCTAGCATAATGCTCACTTGTGTCTCTTCATCAAGGACAAAGTCAATGTCGAAGTCTCCTATTCTTGCTTCAATGCATTCTTTTTCTTTGAAAATCTCTGATAGTCTAACATATCGGTGGTCATTCAGGGTCTCTTTCATTTGTATCAATACCTTCTTTGATTCTTGTTGGGTTCTGCCTCTTCTGGATCTGCCTTAGGGTTTTCTTCATTCAAACTCATTCTTTCAAGATTAGCAATCATTCTAGGGAAATCCAACACTTCATGGTCCAAAGATTTGCAACATAGGCAACTAGATCTTCCACCAAAGTATTCCTTAGCAAGATGTCCCAGTCTTCTGCAACTGTAACAGAGGGTTAATCCTCTCTTTTGTTTAAATGTTCCCCAACTTCTTCTGTACTGCACACCATGATCATGGTAGCTAGCCTAAAAAAAAATCTTTCTAGGATCCTGCATCCATTTGTTAGTCCAAACATTCTTTCTATGCATAGGTATAACATATCTATCATTATGCTTATCAGATTTATTTGTATCAAATTTTCTTTCATCTATCAGAGCCTTATTTTTCAAGCTAGGATAAACTCTATTAAACATACCTATATCCATACCTTAGAAACAAAAAATTTCACTTATCTTACTTCTACAGAGCACAAAACTTCCAGATCTAAAAACTTTTAACTATTTTTACCTTTATTAGAGCATTGAGCTTACAGATCTTACCTCTTTTCTGCAGATCTGACCTCTCTTCTTCAGAAAATTCTACTTTTACTTTTATTAGAGCACAAAGCTTTTAGATCTTGCTTCTTTTCTTTAGATCTGGCCTTATTTCATTAACACGAACCTTTTCAGATCAAGTGGAATAATGCACACTAGGGCACAAAGCCACGCACATATCTTCCATAGTTTCAGGACTAGTCTTTGCACAAAGCTAGTTCCCAGCAATCACAGTTTCAGGTCCCGACAACGGAACCATTTGTTGGCACAGGGTCAAACCTGGGGTTCAATGCTACAAGAGCACACCAATAAAACCCTAACTACCAGCCCTTTCGGAAACACCTGCAAATCAGATGAAGTCTCACCCGAGGTAGAGGTAGGGATGGTTGCAGGACTAAAGTGTCTACAACCTAAGATGGGGCACAGATCTGTGATTATATCACTTACAGAGTACTTAGCATCGATCATTCATCAATATTCAACCCTTATTATACCTCGCAGATAGCATAGAGCATCATAGTATTCACTTAGATCTAAGGTATCTTAGCACTTAGCAACAGTAAAATAGATTAGATCTGGTAGATCAACACTAAGCATCTTCATACATATCAGATATATTATTCATACACATCTAATGAAGCATAAAGCATAAGTAGATCTATCAAAGTACCTAGCAAAAGTAGGGATAACCACATCAAGTCAAAGCACAAAGCATAACACACAGATTTACGTGGTTCACCCCCACCCTAGGGCTATGTCCACCAACTCTTCTTCTTTATTAGCATCTTCAATCGATTACAAGCATGGAGCCACCAAAACCTACTGCACATAGGACAGAAGATCTGTGCAGCTTGCTAGATCCTTCTTCCTTTCCTTACAACACAAATACTTCTATATCTCCACACAAGGACTTGCACTAAGCTCTGTAAGCCTATAGAATCCATAACACCTTGATCACACAGATCGCACTTGGCACATAGCCTATATCACATAGATACAATAATACTCTACTACATTCCTAGATTTCTATTTATACATTTACAAAAGTGGTCCCAAGCGTGGGTGAATTCACGGGCCGACATCCCTTTCCCATTACATATTCCCAAAACCCAAAATGGGCCCAAAAGTGGGCCGAGATCCCATGATATCTGCTTCGTCTAGCACTCCATTTTCGATAGGCTGTCAAAGTCCCAAAAACGGTCAAATATGACCAAGTGTTCCCACAACTTGGTCAAGGGCCAACACTTCTCTTCTGGCTCTATATGTTCAATCCCCTGCATACAATCTTGACAATCTTCTTTATTCCCAAATAGAACCTCCAATCTGGTCCATAATTTATTTGGAATGAAGTCTTGTGAGACATCACATACTTGGTGGAGAATTTCTGGAGAAATAAACAAGAAGATAAATCCTATGGCCATATCTTGTCTATTAAGAAGTCATTTTTCTCATCGGCGGAGTCAGTCTCTACTTCCATTGCCATGGTTATTTGGTATAAGCCTCTACTTCTGAGAAGAATTAGAATCTTTGGCTTCAACTCCAAATAGTTATGAGTCGTGAGAAGTATTATCAGTGAATAAAACATAAATTCCATTTTTTTTGCATTCTTCAATCTTCAGTACCTGCAAAAATAATTTGGTGTAGCTTTTGCTTAGCAGACTGTCGGCTCTACCATGTAAATGTGTTGAACCTGCATAGAATAGATCTAGATAAACAATGATACACACATTTGTAGAGATAATTGGAGAAAGAAGAAGAAGGAGAGAAAGAATGAAAGAATTATCATTAACCATTGTGAATAATTTACAATAGATATAGGATACATGAGTAACTAATGATCCATAGTGGTGGTGTAGAGTGATCTGGACACACACCAGTAGTTATGGGAGTAAACTGCTACCTAGTCTAGTCTCTCAGGTAGTTACGGGAGTGAACTGCTACCTAGTTTGAGTTAACTAGTCTATCAGTCTTCAGTTAAATGGTTGAAACAGAGTGAAGTGAGGAGGAGATTAGGGAATCATGAGTAATGTGCTAGTCTGGTGATGATCCCAAGGAAAATGCACATTATCTGGTGATGATCCCAATGTTGCATGGTGACAAAACCAATGCAGTATCTATACTTCACTCAACTAGTCAAACTGAAGTGAAAACTGAAGAGAATATTCTCCAGGTGGAATACTCTCCCCTAAAATATAGGAGACTGGATAATGACTAATAAACAAGGAAAAACCTTAGGAAAAATAAATCCTAGGTGTGTGTGAAGTAACTCCAACAATGATCAGCTGGAAATCTGGGTGGCATATCTCCGGGACAAGAATTCGTAAAAGGGAAAAGTAGAAAATTTGAAATTGCTATTACCTGTACCCTATTTTGTCCTTTCTGAACTACTCCCAATTTTTTATTTTCTTTGTACACATGTCATCAAGTAGAGGAAAGATGAATAGTTTTGCAACAATTTCTTTAGGGGAATACAAAGAGTCACAAATAGTTAGGAAAAAGAGTATAAATAGAAGAAGAGACCAACTTTGATATGGATCTTAAGCATTGTATAAACACAAGAACTAATTCAAGGACATATGCTGTGTTAATGAATATTGAGAATCCCTTAGGTCCAGTTTTTGAAAGAGAGAAGAACTTGTGTGTGTGGTTGTTTTGTTGTGAACTATTTCAAGTGGAATGTATGTTGAACACGTGGACTGTAAGGACAACGTTTGTTTATAGACTAATCTGATGCATTCAATGTCATTTTGTAGTATTGTTATTCTTTATTATATTTATAAGTCCTGAGCTCATGAGTTGTTATGTATGTAGAAATATAATTTGGACTTTTCAGGTTATATGTATGTTTGCATGTGTTTCTAACTTTGCACCTTTAATTCAGTTTTCTAGGTGATTTTTTTGACAGAGTTTATTTTCATCACATCTCATCTTGGTTACTTCAGTTCACTCCTAGATAGGTAGGATAGGTTAGAGGTAGATTATATTTATTTTCATACATATTATTCATCTACATATTTATGTTTCATAACCATCCATATTCATCCTCATAACCAACAATGGCAGTCGGTCCAAACTCCATATGGGTTTCCTAAACCAAACGGTGCATAGTTTGATTAGGACCGTGCATCAGAGAGAACCCCTTAATGTTGCAGGGAGCATTTTGACTCATCAATAGAATTGGTGCTAGAAGGAGAGTGTTACTCATATGGCTTACATAAACTCTCTGCATAATCATGGTTAGTCCTTTGAAGTAATATTGTTACGACTGTTTTCCCACATATCAATCCTAAACAACAAACTACCTTTAAAGATACAAACCCTAATTTTGAAAGTGCCATGAGCATTCTTGAAACTCATACAGAAACTTGGTTTTGTGTACCACAAGAATACTTCATTGGAACTCATCGTATAACCTACACTTATGCAAAATTACATGGTCAGTTACCAATAGCCTTGTTAGGACCCTGAAATGTCCCTTTTTCACTACACCTTTTGATCATTCAACCTTCTCATTCCTAAGCTAAATGACTATTATAATGAGCACCAAGACCCTTTTTCCCAAGGTACGAACTATTCATCTTGCTTTTATGTTTTCATTTACTTAGCATGTTTGATTGATAACGTTCACATATTTTACCCATGAAATAATTTAACTAATGATCAAAGTGTTAGAACAGCCCATTTCGAGAAACTCACTGTTGTCACAGCTATGCCCAATTCCTGGAAGCTATTACAGGACTTCTACAATGGATGCCCATCAATCCTGGAATCTGTTACACAACTGCTACGACAAAATCCTATTAATCTTGGAAGCTATTACAACAGGCGCCACCAGTCGTGCTGTGATACGACTACTGCAACACCTGTTGATTAGAATGCTGGCTCACGATGTTGATGAAAGAGAATTCAAGATTTTGTATTAATGATATCTAACGAACAACCTGATAATCGGGGATTCTCAAGACTGCTCTGTTTCTGAACACTGATTGACTCTGACTTTAAATAGCAGAGCTTTTGTAATGTAAAGGAGTAGTTAGTCTTTTTGTTGGAACTGAAGAAAGGAACGATTATTGTACACAGACATCTTTTTGGTGATTGAATGAAGAAGTGGATTGAATTTCTTTAGAGATTGTAACCTATCTTTTGAGTGGATTCAGTGAGAAGGAAAGGGCCCACCTTCCTCACCGATTCCCCTCTGTTTCGAATTCTAGATTTAGTCGTTTTCATTGTGAATGGTTTAACTGTTAGATATTTCTGAATATAACTGTTGTTACAGTTTAGTTCCTTCTTGGTAAATGCGCATAAACTTGTCTCATGAGAATTAGAAGTCAGTTGTTGAACATGGTTGGAGAAATGTTTTTCATTTTTATGCATTAGGTTAAAAGCTTGTTTTGGAGAATTAAAAGTGTGAAGTAGCTTCTTGCAATAAGTAGACTTCCCTTCAGCAATAGTATAGAATTTTTTCCTGAAAAAGTAAATTATAAAGTAAGATTAAGGTAGGAAATTCATGGTTTTTGTAGATTCATCAGTTTAGATTGCAATTATGATTTTAATTCTGTAGCACTCTGGTTGTATCAGCACAATTGTGTTAGCAATATTTTTTGTTTGTTTTTGTTAAAAGAACTTCCCTACTGCAATTAGACTAGAGATGTTTTTATAATCTAGCATAGACTGTGCAGAATTATCTTGAAATAACAGACTTCCCTGGGTTGACAATTCATATTGAACACTTTGATTTTCCATTCAATTAGGCAATTAAAGTGCCCAACATTTTGGCACCATTGTCGGGGAAGATAATTGTAGATTTGGGTAATCACACTAGTTTTTTTTTAGGAATGAATAGTCTGCATGAATCACCAAATGCGAGAATGAAACCCCCAAAATACTAACATTACAGGCACTAGAGGATGTGGAGGAAGAAATCCTAACATACTGGGAAGACAGACCATTGTTGATGAGATTATAGCCAGAGAAGATTCTTCTTCAAGATCCATTTTTCACCCTGCCAATCCTCCAAGAGGACGTGATCCACAGTCCGCAGAAACACACACTCTCGAAACATCCTTCTCATCAAGGGATGAAGTTGAAGTTGTAGCTAAAAGCGAAGATGAAGATTTTTCACCAACAAATCAGCAAGCAACACTGGAGAACATTGAGGATC
>JASDQU010284543.1:631-14558 GCA_032191745.1 Picea mariana
AGCTCATTGGTTCCTTGATGTATCTGGTCAACACACGGCCAGATATTTGTTTTGCAGTTAATACTCTCAATCAGTTTATGGTGGAGCCCAGGAGAGTACACTGGATAGCTGCAAAACATGTGCTTCGGTATTTGATAGGCACTGTTGACTATGGTTTGGATTATGTTCATGGTGATGGAGTGAGACTCCCAGGATTCACAGATTCAGATTGGGCAGGTTCAGCTTCAGACAGGAAAAGCACATTCGGTTGTTGTTTTGGATTGGGTTCGGCTATAGTGTCGTGGCTTAGCCGAAAGCAGAAGTTTGTTGCTTTGAGCTCCGCTGAAGCAGAGTATATGGCTGCGAGCCAAGCCTCATGTAAGGCCATTTCGCTTCACAAATTGTTAACAAGTTTGTTCGGGCAGGAGTTGGGGCCTACAATGATTTATTGTGACAATCAGAGTTGTTTAAAACTCACGGAGAATCCGGTATTTCATGATCGGTCCAAACACATTGAGATCTGATATCACTTCATTCGTGATCATGTTCAGAGATGGGTTGTGAAGCTTGATTATGTGTCTATGAATGAGCAAGTGGCGGACATCCTCACAAAGTCTCTTCCAAGAGGAAAGCATGTTTATTTTAGGGACAAGATGGGGGTGGTAAGTAACACTTTCCTCGGTAAGAGGGAGTGTTAAATTTTATACCGAGGTAAGTGGTTTTCCTTAGGCTTGGTCTCTTTGCCTAGCGAAATGTGACCCCCCTTGTATTTCATAAAGTGAAAAGTGACTTAGGAAATAAAAGCCAAGTGGGTCTTTTATTTAAGTTGGGTGAATGAAATATTAAAAAGAGATTTTCATGTGCACTTTATTTTCCACCATTGATCTAACTCATTATGAGCCATTGGATCATGTGGTCATCCAAAAGTCAGTTTGGGAATTTGAAAGGCCAAGAGGGGAAAGAGGCCATTAAATGTCTCTCATGAGTCCATTGAGAGCACACTTTTTGTACATTCGTTGAAGAGAGAGAGAGCAAAGGAGAAATTGAGTAGGAAGAAGAATATTGCAGCAGAGAAGAGGCACGCTATCCAAGGCAAAGATAGGCACGAATCCCAAGGCAAGGGACAACATTAATTACAGCAGCTAGTGATCGTACAGTACGGATTTTGGGTGCAGAAATCGAGGAACAGCCTGCACAGAAATCGATGCATGATTCCTGCATTAAATGCATTGTATGGTGTACGGATTCCATACAGCAAGAGGCACAAAAATCGAGGAGATGTCGTACAGCATTGAATGAAGTTCTGGGTGGCCGTACAGTATGGATTTTCCAGTTGAGTGGGCTTGGAAATCGAGGCAGTTGTTGGGTGCAATTTTTTGTGGAATTTGGGCACAAATTCCAAGGAGATAAGTTTGTCATTAATGCTGAATTAATTCTGCTGTAGATTGTAATTTCCAGATGCTTGATTATTAATAAAAATCTGCCCTCCCTGAAGAATGGGTTTCCCTCACCCTGGGGGTTTTTCCTGGGTCATTTTTGGACCAAAAATTTCCTGTGTACTGTGTTCATTTATTGTTGGGTTATTTCTGCATTTATTTCCAGTCATAGAAAATTGTCTCTTGTGTTTCAAATTCAGAAATTTCATTTCCAGAATTTAATTTATGATATGTTATAAATTTATATCACGTGGGTTGGGTATTAAACTATGGGAGTGATAAGGTGTGATTGAAACCTGGTTGGGGACATCAAAATTCTTCATTTCCCTCTTTTGATCCTACCACTATCTCTATAACAAAAATGCTTGTTTGGGTTTGGTTCCCATATCCACCCTTTCATTTTTGGCATTTTCAGTTTTTACAATATCAACAATACTTTGGGCAGTTACATAAAAACAGATCTGGAACGGGTTGAGTTGGGTTTGTACACATGCTAGAATATGTGTTGAGATTGACATTAGCCAAGGTCTCCCAGAGATGTACAGCGAGAAAATTTTAGTTGGGTTCAGGTTCTTGATTATGAGAATACCAATGTCAAGTCTACCAACAAACAAGGCATCTCCAGGATTCTTATCCTCAAGCACATGCCTACTCAAAAAGGAACAAAGGACATAAATCTAAATAAACAATATGGCAAGAATGTGAGCAATTGTATCCGAAGGATGATGATGTATAGACTGCATGGGCCATTAATTTAGAGAAGGAGAACATTGTTTGTCCAGAAGTGCCAAATGAGGAACCCTCTCCTCCCTCAAAGGATAGAGAAGAGACATGATATCATGCTTTCATCCTCGAGAGTGGTAGTTGTAACTTGTACATACCACCCCTCTGGGAAGAGTGAAGAGACTTCATGAAACCGACTCCTCCAATTCTGATAAGTAATTGGTTCCATCTACGAATCCTCATCTCCCACCTTCTGAATTACCATTAGTCATTGTGGACTCTTCTGCAGTACAATGGCATAAGGTTAAAAAAAAGAAAGGGAAAGAGGGGAAGATTGAAGATTACTTTTAAAAGGGATAGAAATGAAATGTATATTACTTATACAATTTTAATCTTGTAAGTGCAATATGTATTTAGAAGTGTAATTTCCATTCAATTTTTTAATAGAAATAGTGATTTTTTCTTTGGGAAAACATAGATGTATCTTAAGTTTTAACTTCAAATCTTTTAACTAATCAAAAAATTAATGCTTGATTTATATGTGAACAGATATACAAAAATAGGTAATTTAAACACATACAAACAGAGAGAGAGAGAGAGAGAGAGAGATGATCCCCCCACCAAAGAGCCTATGCAAACACACACATGGAGACATATCTCCAATGCTCCACCATGTTTCTAGGACATCAAAGTGAGTAAACACATCTGGGGAACATGTGGAAGCACCCCCCAAATTTTAGGGAATGCCATAGAGGAAGTTGATGTCTCCGACATAGAGGACATCACCCGAAATACTAAAAAATCTCAGAATCTTACTTTTTTATGAGTTTCAAGGGCATGGTCCAAGAGTACTGCTCTTAACCAAGCCTTTATTTTTCATTCATTCATTTACAATCATCATTACAAGCAACAGGTCACCCATCGTAACATGGTTACTAGTCCTTAAGGTTTCAAAAGCATGCTTTGCCACAATAGGACAATAGCAACAATATTGTTAACAATCTTTCATCATATATAGCTCTGCATGCATTCTGGGATGTAACTGAACTTACTTAAGCAATTGCTTCAATGTTTAGGTTTGCATTAGGTTCTTTACACGACAACTATTGACGAGGTTTATGGAACAAGAATCTTTCTCATTGTTACTTTTCTCCTTCACATCATGCTTATAATTTTTTGTGCAACAAGATAACAAGAATTCAATCATAGAAGTAGCTCTCTATTGCATTTCTATTATTTAGTTTACTTTCAGCAATGCCAACAAGAGCTTATACAACTCATGCAATTTCATTAATCATCAAACGCTCATAATGCTAGCAAGAGTATAAACTTGTTCAAGACAATCAGCAGCAATTTATTGAAGAACTTAAGTTCCACAGATGGTATGGCTGTTTATGTGGGTAAGCTTTTGCATACTTATATCTCAAACTTCATATCACGTACTGTGTAGTATAAAAGGAAATGTTACACCATGGAAATATAATGCCTATAATCACTGCCTCATCACAAAGAATTTTTTAGTTTATATGGTTCAATCAGGGCAGAATGTATTAAATGGAGGTACCAAACAAGCCAAATCTGTTCCCCCCCCCCCCTTTTTTAAAGCAAGTTATCATCATACAATATCCTCTTCAAATGAACATCATGGGCAGTGATATCACTCACTAAGCTTTATTTGCCAATACCATGTTAATGTTGCAAGACAACCCAGCATTTTCCAACAAGCAAGAATAAGATTTATGTTCACTGTTATGAGGGAAAGTGGTACTCACAGAGGTCCATAACAGAGCTAACATTCACAATGTGCACGGTAGAATAAGGCAACACTATACCATGCCAAAACATAGTTATACTTTGTTCCCAAATGCATATATATATATAAGAGTGGGGAATCAATATGACCACAACTGGTAACAATTAACACTCTAAAGAATACCCACCAGCTCAACTTCAAGCACGAGAGGTCAAGAAACAAGGGTTTAATTGAACCCATGCCAAAATAATTGGCATCAACATGTTCAATCATAATATCGACATGGTTAATGGCATTCAATTGCCCAATTGAATTTGTTTGTCAACACACAGATTTCCACGGCCATTCACATTCCCAGGCATGCACTAAATCTGATCACTTCTTATTAAACAATCAAACTATATACATACCAGACCATAATTGTTCATATGGTTCTCATTGTTTACACAGCACTATGAAACCTTAGTTACAAGCTGGCTGCAAGCTTCATGCACCAAGAACGTTTCATAACTATACAAGAAAACACTCCATACTTCTACCTGGGCTTCATCATCCCCATACCATTTGAAACGGTGAAATTAACCATAACAAAATGCAAAGATCCCATCTCAAAAAACACAGGTTCCTCATAGTAAACCACGGAGGTATAATATGCAAAGCACRGAGGTTGGGAAGATCCAATCACTACTTGACTTGGAAACATCCAATTTGRTTTGGATTAAATAAAAAGGTATCAAAAATGCCATCAACATGTGGGCCATAGCTTACTAGAGGCAAATCATTTTKCCATTCATTGGCATGCCACACAATGGCATAACACATCCTTCAATAAATAGAAATGCAAAACAACATAGTAACAGAAGATTTCAATCCATTGACAATCTATTTAATSACAAATTTGATGTAAATGCACAACTACAAGCATTTTKCTTTCCCACAACGTTTACTCACCATAAACATTCCATAATAACCATTCTCACAGCTATTACAAATTCTTGAAGAGTATGARTAAAGATATACCTTCTTATTTAGCCATTTCTACAAACACTTTGTGGGAATTCTTTTATCTACTACTGTACTAATGCCTTCATAAWTTGAACACCACTCTACACATARCATGTTGTCCATCTTTTCCAAAATCATAATGGAACSCCAAGAAAACACTCAATCTTTTACCATTCTTTTAAATGATACAAATGATGAAATGAAAAAGAGAATACTTGAGGACTAACAAATCCTTTCTCACTCTTGAGCTCCTACTCCAAGCTCCCACCTTTCCAACACAAATTAAGCCGGTCAGATTTCCACCAAACCAAACCCAAGGGTACTCTTCTTCCCATGGGACCCCTGAGCCACGAGGACTCACCGAAAGGTAACACTAGCAAGATCCGGAAGGAACAAAGACCTCTTCTGTCGATAGACTATGTCACTCACAAAAGAGTTGGCATGGATCCCCACCACATGCAAAAGTGCATGATGAGGGATTTGCATAGTCCAAATCAGTCTCCTCGAGTCTCCATGGAATTCATTGACATAACCTTGTTCATCCAAAATGTGGGTGTCCCTTCATGTCTACCCTCTACTTTACTTATAGTCCTCGTGCAATATGTCATATGCACCTTATGCATAATTCATAAGTTTATTAATTATCTAAATTGCATACTACTCACCTACTTTTCCCACCCTTTCTCAAGTCAACCTATTTGTTGCGCACACTTAAATGCCATTTTCTATTTAAAAAGTAAAACTAATGCACTTTCCACTAATGTGAATGTTATATTAGAACTAGCATAGCATTTTCTAAAGTGAGTGTTATGTCCAAATGATATGCCTAAGTGCATTTTATATGAAATGGAGAGAATCCCAACTAATAATAACACTACAGGTGAGGGTACACCCAACTCTAACCCCGTTATACACATTCACATGGAGGGGGAAATAACAACACCATGGGCGAGGGTACACCCAACGCCAACCTTGGTCACTTTTGAGGAGAGTCTAGTGGTCTACTAGGGAGTAAGGATTCCATGTCCTTATTGTGCCACCCCTAGTTACTCCACATCGATGACATTTGCAGCCCTCACAACATCGTGCAACCCAGCAAGACTGGGTATGCCTAGCTTTAGCCCTRGTATTACATGGAGGGAGTTGCAACTTGCTARTAGGTGGGAGAATGGTCCTCYRCCTCTCCTTAATGGAACATTTGTTACATATCCTTTAGTGATTCCTCGCCCATATGAAGGCTTAGCTAGAAAGGCTACCCCCTATTCCTGCACACTAGGAACCAAGAGATTAATAGAACTATCTAATAATATMAAGAATCCATAATCACATGCATTGAATTACTAATATTAAGAATTCCAGTCTCTCGACTCCATCTTGGGTCCACATGTGACATAATTGTTGGATATATGTTGTATCATTTGCAGGGAGACTTAGTTACATCCCATTGGGGGTTCACAGGACATCTCTGAATGAAGGCTTCGACCAATGTTTTCAGCTTGTTACAACAAAATCTAGCACCCACATATGATGTAAATTCCCAAGGATCAAGAGGCTAGTCTTGTGCAACTCAAGCAAGCTACCCACTGTCACCACCGTAGTTCTTCCTCTCACGTTTGGTTGGCTCTTCTCCAACTCAAGGATGGCTTCCCTAAGGATAGGATTGCTAAGGCTATAGAGCGGGGCGCAAGGAGATACATTGAAGAGTTAGCCGCTCTAAGAAGAGGAAATCAACAGAATAATGGAAGTGATAGAGGGTATCTTATTACCTATAGTTTAGCCTAATCGTTGTCTATTTGTCTTTGTCCCGTTGTCCTGAAATGAGTGGTAGTAGTATAAGTGGAAGAATGAATGGTGTGAGAAAGAAAAATGAAGGAAAACTCCAAGACCAAGTGCCTATTCACACATTGGGCAAATGGAGTCAAGTGTGTATCAAAGAGAGCAAGTGAATTAATATGTAAGGAAATTAGGGCTGCTATGTGTTGGAAATATTGTTGTCATTGATGTCAAAGACAGGGGGAGAGTAAAGGTGTCCAAGATAAAGATTGCAAGATGGAGATTGTTGGAAATATTGTTTTTGGATTTTTTATGTTCAGTTTGGATACCCTATCTTTGAAGGCATTTTTACTCTAAATACCTAGCTCAAATGGGAGCATAGGATATATGGTTGGAAATCTTATTCTGAGACCTTTGCAACGGTATATGGCACTCCCTCTAACTCCTTAGGAATGAAGAGATGTGAACTTTTTTGTCAGACAAGCCAACCAGAAAGTTCTGATCAGCCCAACCAGTCTTTACAACTTGACCCTCAAAGTGAGCACAAAAACATTATAAATATAGGATAGACGTGCACATTTGAAGAGGATCCAAACAAGAAGATCAAGTCTAATGTGCGTAGAAGAAATATGAGGTGCACAAGAGAAGTTGGAGAGTATTCTTGGGGTCTAAAGGTGTGCAAGAGGAGTTTTCTTGGAGTTTTAAAGGTGCACTATGAAGGACTAAGGTCTATGATGCTGCAAAGTGAGCTATTTTGAGGTTGTGATGCTACAGTCTGGGATTATATTCTGGGAATGATGCTACGAGGTTCACTAGGGAATGAAGGCTAAATCTAACTAGGGTTTGAATCTATGTCTGGGGTATGAAGCAAAGAGAGGCATTGGAGCATGAAAGTTAAGGGTTTGATGATGCCATGAAAGACATGAAGTATGAAGCATGCAGGTGAAGTCAAAAGTACTCTTTGTATGAAGATCTTAGGTTGGTTCCTATACAAGTCTTACTGAGTTAGTGCTCAGTTGAGGAGATTGGTGTCTCCAGTAGATTGGTGTCTACAAAGATTTAAAAGAGATTGGTGTCTCTTGCTAAGTTGGTGCTTAGCGGTGGGGATTGGTGTCTCCAGTAGATTGGTGTCTACGAAAATCTGTAAGAGTAGGTTGGTGCCTACCAGGATTTGTATCAGCTAAGGAGATTGGTGTCTCCAATAGGTTGGTGCCTACAAGCTTTGTAACAGTAGGTTGATGCCTACAGACATTTATAAAGATAAGTTTTGTGGTTTTCTCCCGCAAGGGTTTCCAAGTTAAACTCTATGTACCATGATTTGAGTTTACATGCATTTACTGTTTTAAAGTTAATGGATGCGTGATGAATGCTCAATGTAAAAAGTATCTTATATTGATTCACCCCCCCCTTCCTCTCAGTATAAGCATAAGTTCAACACTATACATGCCACAAATCAGCCTTAGCTTGCTGATTTTTATAGCAGAAAATTACCTTGGAAGGCTAAGAATGCCATTCTTAAGCATTGTTATGAAAGTGAGCTTATGTTAATCTGGCAAAGCTTGGGTTTATTAGATGCAAGGTTAACACAACAACAATAGCAATAAGAGGGATAAATCCTCATATTACTCTATCCAAATTACACATAGATCATTACAAGGCATTTGTAACATGCTATAAGGATCTCCTACTACAGAAAATCAGCATCTGAAAATAAATTACACAATGAAAGCCCAACATAAAAATGATATTATACCTCCAATCCTCCATCAAGCTCCAAGCATATAATGTACAAATGAAGTCCAAGGGGAGCTCCTCAGTCCCCAAATTTCCAACGACCGTTACAATAGAGAGAAAGCTCCTCCTTATAGAGAGTTTTTTCTCTCATACAATAATGAATTATTATCTGCTAACTAACTCCATGACAAGTCAAAGAAATAATATAAAATTGAAGTAGTTAGAACCCCTCTCAATCCATGGTTGACCATGTCCAAATATGTGGACACAACCTCTCAAGGAGAACTCACCCTCATCCAAAACCAGGAAGAGATTACATCAAAAGTCTCCAAGGGAGGGCATACAACTAAAATAGGCATAATAACTAGGTAAACATGCAAGAGGTCCACAAGAATTCACCCTCCAAGAATGGATGCATGCAAAATATAATTAAATAATGTTCAACCTAGGAGGATGTGCTCAAGGGTCCACCTAGGAAAGCTCACAAAGTGTTCCCTCTAAGGTGCATGAGAGATAAGACAATAAAATAGTCTTCCTAGGAGAATGCTCTGTAACCAACCTCCAAAAATAACAAGTGGTCCACAAGATGCATGTTGATGTAACCAATCCACATGTGTGAACCCCAAGGCTGTAGAAAATTAGCTTAGAAACTCAATATAACATTCACTGATTTCAACCTCCTATTAAGCTTCAATAGTAAAGCATAAAAACCCAATACAGAACTGTACTTAATGAGCAAAAATACTAATGTCATAGATCTGAAACTAAAAACCAGCAGTGGAAAATTACTGAACAGTAGACAAATTCTTCACATTTGGCACAATAAATTATGTGCAATGCCCCTTGAAGAAAAACACAGGAAAAATATGACAATTTTAAGGAGATTTCTTTATTGAACTCATAGAGAAATACACCAAAGTTTACAAACAGAAAGTAGCAGCAAAATATACTCAGCATTCAAACATGAAAGTGTGCCAACAAACCTCCTCTATTTGCATGACAAAGACCCCAACAACTCAGACTTCAAAATCTGCACTCAGATTTTGATTTACAGGTCTGCAAGCTGCCATCTTACTAACAACAAACACTTCTTGATTTCTGTGCACTCTTGTTGTACATTTTTGCACTGGTATGACACAACTAGACACTCAAAAACTCATGCCAAGCCTTTGCCTCAATTTCTATGTCTATAACCAGTCGTACGGCCCTCAAAACCAATGTTATACGGCCTCTTTTCAATTATTGTTCACAATGTTGCAGATCTGGGAAAGCGTGCCAACCTCCCTCTTGAAATGTTCGCCCTCCACTAGTTTACGGACTCCTCATTCTCTTAGGAAGTGCGCCCTCCCCTTGCTGTTACTCTCTCCCTACCTTAGAGCTCAATCTCCCTTGGTCTCTCTAAATGACCCTTCAGCTTCCTCACCAAGCTCTCCTCAAAGTGTGCGCCCTCTCTCCCTCAAGTGCTACCTTTATGCAATTTCAATGTGTAACTCCTCTAACCCTTGGTCTCCCTTGAGTGACTCTTCACTTTCCCTTGAGATCAATGATCACCACTTAATCATTCGTTGAGGTCACTTAAGTCACTAAAGTGACCCACAACCTCATAAAATCATTTTTACACATTAAAAATAAAAGGATTAACTTTATAAAACCACTTTATAAATTACTTTATAAAAACACATTATAAAGTCACTAGGGAGAAAAAGTGCTCGGTCACTTCCGCGTGCTGGGCGTCGCCTATGTAGAAGTACCTCCGAGCTACCAAATCTAACACTCCCTCTTTGCGAGATAGGTACTTCTAGTACCTCCACAAGAATCCATCTCCAACTCATCAACTGCTATAGTTGCTCCCCCCGTACTAGAAGCCTCTGCTCCCACTGAACAGGAAGCCACTGCTCCCACTGCACTGGAAGCCTCTGCTGCTACCTTTGTTGATCTATGAATTGAAGACATGCTCCTAGGAGACTACACTCTCTCCTGAGAATCCATCTGTGTCGACTCATGCCTGTTGAGTCCTCTGAGAGTCCCGGAAGAGGACTGAGTCCCCGGTAGCAACTCTCTCTCTCGTGCAACCTTCCCACTCTCTGACACAGAATATGAATCCAGAAATCCACTGAACCCAACCACAGGGTGTCCCAACAACCTGTATAACATACCCTCCCTGATGCCAAGCCTCATTGTTGCATCCTGGGTATCTGGTCCCTCTGACTGAATGTATGAGTACCTGTCCATCCTCGAACATCACTACATACCCCTTATCCGCCAAAGTTGATACAGAGAGCAAGTTGACCCTCATGTCGGGTACATGCGACATCTCTGCCACCTTCAGAGAACTTCCTGACTCTAGCTGGAAATCCACAATTCCAACCCCCTTCACTACATGCGTAGTGTTGACCCCACTATCCACATGCATGTCTGAGTCTGTCTCTGACACACTAAGGAACATTGACCTCATTCCCATCATATGGCTAGATGCACTTCCTGTCCTGTGAGGTGGCCCAATCACTAGATTCTTCTTCCCCTTACTCTTTCTTGCAAGAGCAAGATTTGGTTCCTCTCTGTAGCAGAATAGACCCTAGCCCAAGATCTATCCTTTGATCTTGCTAGTTGTTATATTCACCTGTTGCCTCCTACTGGAAACCCTCACGACAAGAATCTTTTTCCCTTCCCTTCTTCCAGGAAAAACCCCTTTGCAACTCACTGCAAATCAAGTGCCAACTCTCTTGTCTGTTGAACCTCAGAGCACCAACTTTGATACCATGTAGAAAATTAGCTTAGAAACTCAATATAACAATCATTGATTTCAACCTCCTATTAAGCTTCAACAGTAAAGCATAAAAACCCAATACAAAACTGTACTTAATAAGAAGAAATACTAATGTCATAGATCTGAAACTAAAAACCGGTAGCGAAAATTACTGAACAGTAGACAGATTCTTCACATTTGGCACAATAAATTATGGGCAATGTCCCTTGAAGAAAAACACAGGAAAGATATGACAACTTTAAGGAGATTTCTTTATTGAACTCATAGAGAAATACACCAAAGTTTACAAACAGCAAGTAGCAGCAAAATATACTCAGCATTTAAACATGAAAAGTGTGCCAACATACCTCCTCTGTTTGCATGCCAAAGACCCCAACAACTCAGACTTCAACATCTGCACTCAGATTTTGATTTACAGGTCTGCAAGCTATCATCTTACTAACAGCAAACACTTATTGATTTATGTGCACTCTTGCTGTACATTTTTGCACTGGTATGACACAGCTAGACACTCAAAACATTGTGCCAAGCCTCTACCTCGATTTTTGTGTCTATAACATGTTGTACGGCCCTCAAAACCAATGTTGTACGGCCTCTTTTCAACTGTTGTTCACAATGCTGCAAATCTGGGAAAGTGTGCCAACCTCCCTCTTGGAATGTGCACCCTCCACTAATTGTACGGACTTCTCATTCTCTTGGGAAGTCACTCTCCCCTTGCTGTTACTCTCTCCCTACCTCAAAGCTCAATCTCCCTTGGTCTCTCTGAATGACCCTTCAGCTTCCTCACCAAGCTCTCCTCAAAGTGTGTGCCCTCTCTCCCTCAAGTGCTACCTTTATGCAATTTTAATGTGTAACTCCTCTAACCCTTGGTCTCCCTTGAGTGACTCTTCACTTTCCCTTGAGATCAACGGTCACCACTTGATCATTCGTTGAGGTCACTTAAGTCACTAAAGTGACCCACAACCTCATAAAGTCACTTTTACACATTAAAAATAAAAGGCTCAACTTTATAAAGCCACTTTATAAAGTTACTTTATCAAAACACGTTATAAAGGCTCAACTTCAACCAAATCAAATCATTCATACAAAATATTGAACACAAGATTTGTAGGAAAAACCCTTGAGGTAGGGCAACACCATCTATTATTCCTTATGGAAGGAATGCACTCCTCGAGCAATGCTTGATATATTCACAATATTCTTCACTATGGTCATTACATTGCTAAAACTCCTTTATATAGTGTTATCTATCTCTTAAGAAAATTCTATAGAAGGAACATGTCATGCCCCACATTATTACTAGTATTATTATTAAATAATAATAGTAATAAGGAAGTATAATCATTACGCAAAAAGGGGTCRTCTCGATATTATTATTAACTAGTTATAATAAGTATCCTAAGGGGATCATCTCCATCTTGTTATTATTAAATGAATAAATACATAAGTATATAATAATAAAGTATAATAAATGCTTATAAATAAATGATCGTGATAATGGTAAAATAAGTAACGACAAACTAGGAAAAACCCTAAAACAAAAATATAATAAATAATTCAAACGGATCCTAGGGATTGAGTCTGGGGATTCTATATAAGGAGATAGAGGAAAAGGAAGAGATCTCGTCACTTGGAAATCTCTTTTGGGTGAGCTACAGAGAGGGCAAAGCTAAGGATTCGTTGGCAAAACAGTCGATTGAGGGCTCGGGGGTGACCTGCTATTGAATAAAAGTAGTCAGGTCTATGGTTGGGTGGAGAGTCGTCCCCCACTTCTTGTTGCAGTTGTCAAATCTAGGTATCACTACAGCCTCAAGTTCTTAGGTATGTTGATTTCTTCACTATAGTTAAGTACCTTCCGCTGCTTTGCTTTGGTAGTAAATCTGTCAAGTTTTCATTTTATGGACARCAATGTTATTTGTCTAATTTGTATCTCGAATCATTTAGGAGATTAGATTTGTTGATTAAAGAGGGGATATTACATATGGTATCAAATCCCTAAGATCTTAAGGACTTGGAAACTCCATGATGTCTCCATGATAGGTCCATTGTGAGTAGTGTTGAGTTGAACGAAACTCACCATCCTTCCTAAGACAGGAAAGAGTATCTAGTCTTCCCATCTGGCAGATCTAGAAACCCCAGATTTAGTTGACATTCATAGGGTTCTGGTTTTGATGGCCACTGTCAAATATTGCAAGCTTATAGAGGTACGAAACTTGGATTTGATTGTCACCATGGATAAGGTTGTTAGTGCCTATATATGGTTGATTAAGTCCATACCTGTCCCCTTTAAAACTTCCATCTTTTTCGGAGGAAAATTATGTTTCAGATTATGTGAAACCTTATATGAAGTTACTATTCCATCTTGATTGAGTGGAACTACACGTATGAAACTTTGTCGTGAGGTATTGGTCATTGTAAGACGACCCAAAACCTAAAAATAGCAGAACGGGATGAAATGTCCTAGGGGAAAAGATGGAGCTTGTCCACAATTTAATTTCGAAGCTAACTACCATATTCAAAACTGCCACAAAATGGTTTTGAATTTTCAATTCATAGCCTCCTTTTAGCAACTACAAGGTTTGTCTATTCCAAATAGATCTCGATAAGAAAGGAGTCACGAGAATGCAAGCTTACAGGATCCGTGAAATAGCTTTAAGGTTATGGAATCACAGCAAGGGCAGTATAGCCAGATGTAGGGTGGAATTCAGCCAAAGGTTAAAGTTTCAAGATGTATTGGTATATGCCCATGGATTGATT